>NQII01000162.1:948080-965580 GCA_002778355.1 Clitarchus hookeri
GACAATGCGACACCCCACACGTCGAGAGTTGCTACCGAGTGGCTCCAGGAACACTTTTCTGACTTTAGACACTTCCATTGACCACCTAAATCACCAGACATGAACATTATTGAGCATATCTGGGATGCCTTGCAACATGCTGTTCAGAAGAGATCTCCACCGCCTCGCACTCCTATGGATTTGTAGACTGCCCTGCAGGATTCATGGTGTGAATTGCCTCCTGCGTACCTTCAGACATTAGTTGAGTCCATTCCACGTCGTCTTGCGGCACTTCTGCGTGCTCGCGGGGGCCCTACACGATATTAGGCAGGTTTACCAGTTTTTTTTGGCTAGTGAGTGTAAATTCCACCGCACTCGGCAGTTAAGGATAAAATTAAATATATTTACTAGCCATTATTCAAAATAAGAGGACTTTTACACGTGCTCACTTTACCGTGAATAGCCTATAAATGATGACACAATATGCTACTGAGAAATGGTTAATGATTCGTTCTAACAACTATCATGGTTAAATGAGTTATGATAGACTACACCGTGAAATACATGGTATTATAGATTTTTGTCATATTGTACCCAAATAAATTAAATTTAGTTCTCGTTTAATTACGACCTCCGTCCCTTACGAACCTCGCAAAGGGCANATATTGTACCCAAATAAATTAAATTTAGTTCTCGTTTAATTACGACCTCCGTCCCTTACGAACCTCGCAAAGGGCAATATTACCTATTAGCACCTTACCATCTCGAGGTTTTGAAAACACCGGCTGTACTTCGGTTTTTATTTCTGCACTGACAGCACATGATTATTAACATTCAACAAAAAACGTCTGCATGCCGCCATAAATCAGCTTGCACTAGAACCACAAAGTATAATCACACCACATAACTTCAGATGCAGTAAGTTCTAACTCAACATATGTTGGAGAAAAATGCCTTTGGGTTCAATGTACAAGCTCAAATTATAGTTCCCGCGATATTCTTTTTCAGTAAGGAATTCCGCCGCAGAAGTGCGATAAGTCTCGTGAAAACCAGTTTGACTGGACCGCGCGGCTGGATAGGTGATTTAATCTCAGACATGGCAACGATACTTCACTCGCAGTTCTCTTTTTGCGGGAGACGAGAATAACAGCGTTGCTTGCCGAAGAGTGTAGTGCAGGTAATGATTCCTTTCGCCTGACGTGGAAATGAAATTTCATGTTTACTAACAGCTTGGAAAAAAATTCCGAAGTCAATGTAATAACTTAATTCCACTGCAAGAACTAAACAGTAATATTTACAGAAAGTTAAAAAGAGGAGTCACAATTTGAATAAATCTTACACACAGAAAAGTCCAACGTTTATACATATTAATGGACAGGCGGTCAGAGGTACAATACACAAATGTTAAGTAAACGTTTAATGGTAACCTCTAAAAAAATTAATGCGATTGCAGAAATCAAAGCTGTTAGCCAATTTCATGTCAAAGGCAGCGTATTTAGTTGTTTACAAGGCACGTTTTCGAATATGACACTGCACTCCAGGGGGCTTATTATAAGTTATTCGTTTCGTTTCCTATAGACAAAAATATTTGTTATTACTAGAATTTTCGTTTCCTAACGAAATGAGCTATTCTAAGCGCATTATAGTGTTCGTTTGATGTCACTAAGTTTGATATAAAACTCAAAACTGTAACGGTAACGTTACGGAGATTTATTATGAAAACTTTGCGGGCGTGTGTTACAAGTTGTTATTTGTAATTGCGGAAGAAAATAATCGTGAATTAATGTGCCTTCGTGCATTAGAGAAACATGAAAATATATTTAAGAAAAAATTATATCAAAAGCACTAATAATTAACCTCTCGGTTTTAATTTGTGAAGCATGCAAGCAGCAGTGTAGGCTGGCTATTGTGAGAGTGATTATTATTTAATTAGAGTTGTTTATAAAGAAATACGAGAACATAAACACTGTTCATTCTCAATTTCCTTTTAACAATATAGGCTAGTTTGTAAATTAACCGATAGATAACGCTAAAGTGTAAATAATTCTTGGGAGTATACAACCAAATTACTTTCTCTTGAAAATAATGTAGTGAAAATTCATACCATATTGCAATTAATACAATCGACTAGAAACACGACAGCGTCTACTTTGTTGTCTATGTTATAATCTTGGTATTAAAAATAGCAAACGAAACAGCGTACTCGCATTTATCTTGCAGCCAAACAGCAAAATGGTCATGGAGAAAAATCTTCGTATATGTGACAAACAAAGTTCTGCCTGCTCTCTTATATCGGCGTACATTACAGTCCACTTTAAAACAGTGCATACGAAATTACAGAATATTTATGTGCAATAAATCACACGTCCAGCCGAGCTGGAAAATAATACGATGTCGACAGCAAATTTGACACACTTGACGAAAGAAATATACCTTTTTCCTAGAATACGTTGTTTGTTTTGTACTAATATTTAAAACACGACAAACGCAAACAACATATTTTAAGGGCTTTAGTGCTTTTGTTTATTAATGTTTTCAAGCTTAAATATTCATAATTTATAAACAAACACTCGTAATTAATTTAATGTTCATGTGCGTAGTGCCGCCATCTTGCATTCGCNTTAATGTTCATGTGCGTAGTGCTGCCATCTTGCATTCTCTAACGAAAACCCGAACATTGCCGAAGGCTCGGACGGCTGTAACGAAATATGACTTGGAATACAAAATTGCCTTTCTCGAAGATTTTATTCGTTTCGAGATCTTTCGAAACTTAACGAATACGAAAAATTTACGAATAACATAGAATAAGCCCCCAGATATGTGGGTTATTCGGAAAGTAAGGTCAGATTTCTTATAAAACATAAACCATCACAAATGTAAAAAAAAAAAACTCTTTATTTAATTCTTTACACGTTTCTCCATTTTTTATACATATTTTCCATATTTGTTTATACATTTGTCATAACGTTCTACAAGTTATTGTATGCCTAATTCATAGACATCTGCCGCCTGTGAGGATAACCAGTCTGTAACTGCCCACATTCGGAAATTCCAATGCTAAAGTTGAAATTGTGAATCGCCTGTCTTCACGAATCTTTTCTTCCACGGCTTTGACCAAATCTTCTGTGATCACTGTGGTCGGCCTGATCGCGGTTCATCATGGACATTTTCCCGTCCGTCCTTGAAAGCTCTCACCCACTTACGCACTTTGCTGTCACTCATCGCATTGGGGCCATACACTTTACTTATCTGTCGATGAACTTCCGCTGCTGAAACGTTCCTTGCTGTCAAAAACAGAATCACTGGCCTATTTCACAGTCGCCGGGCTGATCAATTGTTTTAAACATTTTGAACTGGCACTGTAAAACAGCACACTGGAACAATACCAATGTAAATGGCGTCGTTTGACGAGCAAGGCATGCCGGGAGTCGGTGCGCATGCGCGTTACAATGTTCGCGCGACATTCGATTAGCTACGGCGATTCGGACCTTACTTTCCGAATAACCCTCGTATCTACTTTTGTGCGCTTACTGCTACACGAAGCTACCCATAATGGCCGACAATCAACACAATCAGCTGATGGTGGCAGTTCTCCCGAACAAAGAAAGCTGTCTTCGGAAAACAAACAAAAACCTTCTTTGCTCCATGTTCCTTACTTTAATTTTCCATATAGTTCTATTCGTGCTAAAACAGATATTATAAAGTAGTACAAATATGTGTATTCACATCAGCCCGCGGACATGTAATTCATGAGAGAAGTGCATCAGGCGGAGTAAATCAACAAACACTAATCGGGCCTGAAAGTGAAACGAGATTATTTTTGAGTTGATAGATCCAATTAAGGAAGTCACGTATAACAAATTTTCAATACGGTTACACACGAGTAAAATGGAGAGCCACAATAATCAAGATATGTGAATTACATTACCAAACTCGATCATTTCTCACACAAATGGCGCGAAGTGATATTGTCAAAAAGTCATATGTAAATGAAGAACAAAAATTAAAAGAATGCACGCCAACAATCCAAAGTATGTTAACTGCGGACGCATGGCATAATAATACAGGGTCATAACTTTACTAGCAATAATCCACTTTAGGCATTATGCAAAAGGAACTGAAGTGGCCCGAAACAAGTCGTATGTTACCTTTTCTATGCTTATAATTTAAAACCCACCTGCAATCGATGTTAAGTTGAAGAAATGAACAGTATTTACAACGTTTAGACACATACGATTTTAGTTTTGTTATCTTTCATCAGGCACAAAGTTACAACTTCGTAAACATGACAATAGTGGCGGGAAGACCATGCTCAATGATGGTGCCATAAACCAAGCATACAAAGTTCAGCAATCCGAGGCTGCAAACAAATCACACGAATTGCGTACTGATATAATACATTCGCCAACAGCCATTTTACCTTCTCGCCCCAAACTCAAACGAGTTATCCGAGTGGCAGAAACACTGCAAAAGCACGAAACACTAACTGCAATATAGTTTTAACTGAAGACAAGGCTAACCCAGATGTTAAATGTAGATGATTATCTGATAAGAAGAGATTTGAAATCAACCTTTGAAAAAAAAAANCAAGGCTAACCCAGATGTTAAATGTAGATGATTATCTGATAAGAAGAGATTTGAAATCAACCTTTGAAAAAAAAAATGCTGCACATATTTTCTCGCTCATATAAGTTGGCAAGATTTTGACAATCAGTGAGTGGCAACTTCACGTATACGAAACAAACGACGTGCCATTTACAAAATCCTATATCAGNAGATTTTGACAATCAGTGAGTGGCAACTTCACGTATACGAAACAAACGACGTGCCATTTACAAAATCCTATATCAGCTGATGCATGAACGAACAAAAATTAATGTTACGTTGGCTATTCTGAGTGCACTGCCAACGCACATAAGACAAGCAGAAAATACGCGATAAGAAAGAGTTCCTTGATCAATTAATACATTTTATTGTACGTGATCACAAAACAGTGGTGGTTAGTGTTACAGACTAAACTTCGTGTTTAAGTACTAATGTATACGTGTTCAAAATGAATGGCACATAAAAACTATCCGTATTAAAATGAAACAACTTGAAACATTGAGAGATCTTTTCACGTCGTGTCCTCAATCTCCATACACGCTTGATATTAATTCCAAAAGCCTACAGAAATCTTGCATAATATTATTGAATTATTTTTTTCCAAATGATTTCACTAAATATATTTCAAGCTCGTGTCGTCTCAAGCCAGTAATAGGAGAAAAATCAACCTTTATAAAGACTGGATCAGGAGGCGGGCAAAGTGCTGCATTCTGTTGAGAAACGCATTCGCTTCACAAAAGCGTAGCGTCATGCCATCCGCGCCATCTGTCTCTCCGGAAGCACTAACCAGCCAGAAAAATATAGCTTTCTTGTGTAAAATAACAAATTTACGAACATAAACAAATCGTTTTATTTTTCCGCAAGCTCTGTACAATTTTTAAAGAAACATGTATTTCCGTGTACAGCGATTTTGTTTACTAGTAATTTCCTTTTGGCCAGTAATCGTTACGTCTACGTCCATTACACGCCATGTTGTTCTTCCGCCGGCTTTGCAAAGTCGTCGGTGAGTTTGCGAATGAAAATGCGTTGTCAAGCAAGTTCCCAAAATTATTAAATAAAGTTAAGAATTGTATAATCGAGTAACGTCCAAAGTGTGATAAGAACTACAATTACCGTCTCGCAAATGTCAACCCAAATTCGCTGTCTCGGTTAAATTAAAAAAGAGTTAGCGAATATTAAATTTTTGGCAAGGTTTTATATTTTTACTTTTATAACCTACGATTTTTTTTAGACAGATGTCAGTCTATAGTTACCTTAAAGTTTGTTTAGCATTACAGTACCATGGCAAGTGGATTAGACGACAGCGTGTTGATAAAAAATACAGCCTTCACTTGACGCACCAGCTGATGGCGAAAGGATACATAAACGAAAAGTAAACATTTGGTGCTACTTTCATCGAACTGTCAAAATATCGCCAACTTATATGAGACAGACAATAACTGCGACAACATTGTCTTATTAAAGCAACATTTGAAATGGAACGAACGCCGCCGATGGACATCAAGACGACAAATTGCAGTCTTGGTTTATTCCGTGTAAGGACTTAGTTTGTTAGTGATTTGGCCGTTAGAGGGCGTACGCTCGACAAGTTACCACTGATCTTTTCTCCTTGTTTATTTCGTATGACATTCATTTTATTTGTAAAGTGCGTATCCAGTGCTAATGTTTAAGGAATTTGGGCTCCCAGCAGTTGTTAATGAGTGTGTGTGTAAATTGGTTATAGATGGCTGACCGAGAAAGCGGTGCTAATATGCACTACACACTTTCCGGGTTCATTGGACTCTAAAGCGATATTCATTAATTTTTACTATGCATATTATCCCCGGCACTGAACAGTGGTCCTGTTTATATCTTTAATTCGCCAAATAGACTGACAGCTGGAAGCTAATATTAAGACGTTTCAACAACAGTGAACTTGCATCAATCGTCTAAACTGTTATTTACAAGAAAGCATAACAATACTCGAGGCGGCCGAACGTATAGTCTAGAAAACTAAACAATTAATTTTAAAACTTATGAAATAAAATTTTTAAATTTTAAATGACTCGACTAAACTTGCAAAAAAAAAAAAAAATTGGCGCACATGCGTCTATAAAATCAGACCGACACAGGTTTATTTTAAAAGTACGTAATGAACCTGAACAACCTACTAACAGTTTCGGAGTGTCGCTAGGTTACGCCAAGTAAAGTACACAGTTGTGAGGTCACGGCAGAGCTAATGTTTTTAAGTGTTCTAAAGAGGTACACATGACGGGCCTGAGAGACGAATCTAGTTAAAGTCTCTCTCGGTGCTCACTTCACAATAATTACAGCGTGCGCACGGGCGAGTAATCGCAGCAGGAGGAAAGCAGTATTAAAGGGAAACGTGTCCGGTGGGCAAGTGGCACGATAATGACTGCGCCGATAACACGAGACGGCAGAGAGAAAGCGCCCGTAGAGACAGCCCCTGAGGGGTGACGGGCGGCGAACAAGGGCGCCCTCTGTGGAGACAAGGGCAAGGGCAGTACCCCAGTCGGGTCCACGACTGGAGGCTGCGCCAGCCACGGGATCTGCCTGCCAGTCCCACATCGCACCGCGCCCCGGGGCTTTGCCTACTACACCAGACTCGTCGCCTTCCTGCGCTATCTCTGCTACAGTCCATTCACGGTACTTCCAACGTTTCTGAAGCCCTGCTTGGGGCCGCAGTGGCTGAGCGGTTAGCCTGCTTGTCTCCCACCAAGGCGAACCGGGTTCAATCCCCGGCCGGGTCACTCCCGGATTTTCGCATGTGGTAATCGAACCGGACGATGCCGCTGTCGGCGAGTTTACTCTAAAATCTCCCGTTCCCCCCGCCTTTTCATTCCGGCACTTAGTCGCTCAAATCTCTTCACTCACTCACTGAAACCCTGCTTAATTTCTACTTTCCAATATATTTCTCCGCTTCATGCACACAAAGCTTAACCAAGTTTAGACAATTACACCAAAGGGACAACGCATTCGTGCGCACTCAGTTCCAATAATATTCTGCATAAGAACTATTTCTTACTAGGTATTACCAACACACCTATCTTCTCACCGTGTTTAGTAAAGTTAATTATAAATGGCATGTTATAATTTACAGGTAAAATATAAATAAATATCAATTTAATAAAAAAAAAGATATTTTTATGTAAAGTAAGTATAAAACGCTTGTGATGCAGACATATTTTGGAAACGACCAAAAACGTTATACATGGGGTGATTTTTCAAAGGTTTGTTTCTAAAAGTGTGAAGAAACCGCGAAGACTATACTTAAACGCTAGAGGCTTTTCACGATAAAGTAAACACTTTTAAAATAAACCTCGGAATAAAGTCGCTACTCCCACCTGCATATATTTTAACGGGCGCACGGAGTGGAATGCGCCCAGTAAAGTTTGTAACGTTGGAGGGAAAGTGGTTCCATGCCTTAACGTCGAATAAAAAGTGTTAGGTAACCATTTGTGATAACTCAAATGTATTCCTTTAACTTTTTTTTCAACTCGTCTAAGTGTAAGAATTAATTAGATTTGTAAAATATTTACTTTGCTAATAATTGCGTAGATTCACTTGACCGACACATGAATAAAGTGACTAGGTCCATGGCAGTGTTAAGGCGGAAGAATACACAACATGCATACAAGTAGTTCTCAAGCAGGGCTTTCAAAAGTGCTCAGTTTAACATGAACAGCCTATACTTGAAAAAATCACGTTAACAACTGTATTGAGACGTATCACATATTGACTGTACGCGAATTTACAAAATATTTTCTTTTAACTGAAAAGTTGATGTATCTTCAGCAATTATTTTAGCACATGAACATCACAAGATTATAAATGAGCCTACTGCAAAAAGCTTATTGTCGCTCAACAAAAATCTTTCCTCCACATCCATGTCTTGTACTGTCTGGAATGATACGCGCACACATAAAAGTGCAGTTTTTTTCCTTTACAAACTATGCTTTCAGCGAGCCAATTTCATAAAAGTCTTACATTTTGTCTTATTTAGAGAGTCTGGCAGTATTTTATCGAGATATTTTCAGTATGATAAAATACGGTTACGAAGTATCTGAGCAATTTGCTCTGTGTGTGTGTGTGTGTGTGTGCGCGCGCGCGCGTGTGCGTCCGCGTGCGCATGTGTGTGCGTGTGAATAAGACACGTTTTGCTGCATCCAAGTGATGTAGGTAATTAAATGGAAAAGTAAACCTAAATAATGGGAACTGACGGTTTTACCGTTCGGTATTTGAGACATGACAGCCAGTAAAGGTAATAAAATATGTAAAAATTGTTACATACATAATCGAAGTAAAAATTATATTTTAATTTGTCATTGAGTCAACCACTGTAACAATAGTTTTCTTTCGTTTTTCACATGATTAGTTTACTGTCTCACGCTATCCCGCAGAGAGCCAATTCGGCACTCCCCCCACATGAGTTCTGGTGTCCATAGTTTAGAAAACGTGCGTGAAAAGCCCGACAATAATGGACTCAGATACTACTCATCAGTGCAGGCATGTCCTCCAGACAATGCCAACCCGAAAATACCTAGTCTCGGCGATTATGACCCCGACGAGACTCAGAAATACAAGCGGCCAAAGAGCATATTGGCTCAAACATTGCTACTGCCTTGATAACTTCGTTCACGTGTTGGTCAAGTGAAATGTTGAAAATATTAGAAAAGTAAATATTTTACAAATTTGATAATTGTTTCATGTATATGCATTTAAAAAACAGAAAGAGAAATAAATAATTTCAGTTTTCACAAATGTTTACGTGTAATGCGTCAAGGCATGCAACTACTTTTCCTCCGTCGTTACCTACTTACTAGACGCATGGCTGTCAGTGTGCCCGTTAAAATACAGCGTCAACTAAAAATAATGGTACAATTTCAAAAAAAAATCACAGCTTCGAAACTATTTGACCGATGAGTTTGGTTCTTGCACCACAAATGTACAGGAAGGACCAAAGTTTTTGCCTACATTAAAATGTTTCTACGTGCGCTTTGTTTGTATCTCTGCATATGTCCATTTGTCTATGCGATATTCAACCTCCACCCACGTGTTCCAAAGCACCGTCGCCGTTGTTAACTCAATGGCAGCAGTGATCCTTTGGCGCAAATGCTCCAAATCTCGGATCTTCACAGCGTAAACAATGTTATCCGCATATTGCGAGGATAAAGTCTACAGCGGTAAGATAGGGCTTCTAGGAGGCCAAGCAATAGGACCACCTCTCCCGATACAACCATTGTCGTACCTCGCGTGCAGGTCACTATGCACGACTAGACTTCAATGCAGCGGTCTTTGTGTTGCCTTTCAATGTCCTCGGTCTGAGATAGCACGTACAACGCTAGCATGCCCAGATAAATGTTTTCCAGCGAACACGGAAAGCCCTACAACTAGACCGTCCATCAACCCACACCAGACGTTCAATTTTGAGAGTGTCGCAGACGTTCAGTTTGGGAGTATCGTAAACGTACTCGTGGGTTGCGTTAGGTTTGTGCAACCCCCAAATTCTGATTTGCATTATTTCTTTCCGTGTTCTTTTTGTCTAACATGAAATCAGCGAATGCAGAACGTATGGTCGATCTTCCTGCTGAATTCTATGCCTCAATTGAATCTTGTAGGCATGCAATATCAAACGTTTATGAAGAACATTTTGCACGGTAGTCTTTGGAATTCCAAGCTTCAAACTGCGACGGGCTATTTTCATAAATGCGCATACAAGATAGCCTACGTTAGTTCTTAATATTTTGGCCGTCCTGGTGATTTTTATTTCTGTACAGTACCCAATGTCCCGGATACTGTCGCCTAGAATTACGTTGAAGAGTCGCCGCAGACTAAATCCGCGAAACACAGAACGCACTGTGCTTTGTGATGCACGGTCGTCATTTCACTGGGAGGTCGGTGTAGATGCCAGAAGGCGCTCTCAGCTCTCGCCCTTTCCACACCCGCAACGACAGTGTGCAACTTTCTTACAAAAAAAAAACTCTGAACCTTCTTCTACATGTTGGCGCAAGGGCCAACTACATCGATCACATAGTTTCCAAGCTGTGAGTTTTTTTAAATTGTACCATTCTTTTTCGATTACCCCGTACATGCAGGTATAAACGGTTCAAGGTAAAATTAACACTTTCGAAAGACCTCTCATTTGGAATAATAGTCAACAAATACATTTTATTTTAGTCTTGGGCGTTTACTTCCGTTTGCAGTGGAATATACACACTGTGTTTATTACTAATATAAGAGTATTTATTTTAAAACGTGGTTAAAGGATAGAAAAAATGGCTGAAAGGAAAGAGTAACTAGGGCCTCAAAAGCGCTCACTTTACCGTGAACAGCCTGTAGGGGCAGTGGTGTTGATTTCAAAAGTTGTGAAATGAGCGCGAAGAGCCTAGATCTGGCGGGTGGAGACTGAGCAGGGAGAGTGCACAGCGCAGGAGGATCGCCATGACCAGGGCCGGCAAGAGCGGAAGTGAGCCACATCGAGGTCAGCGGCGCTGCCCGCCCGCCCTTAGGCGTTCTCCAGCTGTCCCCTCGCTGTTCACGTCGCTCGCCGCCTACTTGCAGCTTTCTGGAGCGTTCGACGCCCAGAAGGAAGCGAGCGATAAGGGTGATACTGACACGCGTACCTAGCGCCCCTTCACTCCTACGCGCAACGCGCTCAACTGACGTGCAGTGTTTCCGCCGTGCTGCCTCTACTTATGGTACTTCAAGTGGCGACCCTATCATTTTATTGTAGGAATGTCTGAAGCAAAGTCCAGTGCAGGGCCCTATAACTGTTCCTCAGATTTCCTACCAGTATATTATGAGATACATCAGTGTGAAAAAAAAAAAGGTTTTCGCTACATTTGAGAGCTCTGAGAGGAGCGGCTCTTAACAAAGAGGTCTTGAGAACCGATTAGGGTGAAGCAAGGCGAGTATGGAGCGGCTTCGGAATGCAATGGCGGGGGGAAATGGAGATCCCTGAGAAAACCCGCCGACCAGCGGAATCATCAGACACGATTTCCACATGCGAAAATCCGGGGAGCGACCCCACCGGAAATTCAACATGGTTACAAACGGCTCTTTTAAAACGCCGTTACTCAAAATATACTCGTTATATACACACAAAAGTATTCTAGGGACATGCATTGAACCTTGCTACAGACTTTCCACCAATAAAATTATAGGGTCACCGCTTTTAAGTGTCATAGGTACACGCAGCACGACGAGAATGCTGCACGCCAGTTCAGAGCCCTGCGCGTAACGGCGATGGCGAACTTTTAGTGCGTGCCAGTGTAGCCCTTTTAGTTCTTGCGCGTCTCTGCCTCAAACGCGGAAAGAAGCTCCGAACTGGCGGGCCTCGACTTCACCTCTTGCACAGAATGTAATATTGTTATTAATTTTTACTACTGGTTTATCTGGTAGTTGTAAAAAGGCAAGAACTTATTGATATTTTAAAGTTTAAATTATGCTATTTGTGACTAAATTTTACGTTGAAAGCTCGTAATTGTAAAGTGGGCACTTTTGAGGCCCTAGTTACTTTTCCCTTTCAATCATTTTTTATCCACTAACCACCTTTTTAAATAAATATTGCCATGTAAGTAATAAACACAGTGTGTATTTNTTTCAATCATTTTTTATCCACTAACCACCTTTTTAAATAAATATTGCCATGTAAGTAATAAACACAGTGTGTATTTTCCACTGCACTCGGAAGTTAACGTCTAAGGCTAAAATAAAATATATTTACTGACTATTGTCCTAAATGAGAGGGCTTTCAAAAGTGCTCACTTTACAGTGAATAGTCTAAGAAATTTGAACAGTTTAAGTCGTATTGGCGTATTTTCAATATATGAGAATAATCTGGTCACCATAATGTATTTTTTTTTTTTAACAAAAAAGTGTGGCGGAGCTTTAATCTTAAGCCTGTAAAATAACCCTTAAATTTCGTAGACCAATACTCTTACTAATGAGCTAGCAGGACAATATAATTGATCAATTTAACGGCTATCATCAATATAATTTGTATTTGGTAAAAAAGCTTAAGGCCCGTAGTTTACGAGGAAAACTACATTAAAGTACATAAAATACCTTTATTTCACGTTAAGCACAGCGTACAGCAACAGCAAACAAAACGTAGAAACGTCATAACAGGTGTTAGAAGTTTGTTCTGTCCACAGCAATGCACTTCCCCGCACGTTGGATGCATGCAGCATGCACGGAGCTTGGCCGCCGGATGCACCCATGGCCATTGCCGTGTCCCAGTACCCGCTGCATGTGAACTCCACGACCTCTCTGGCACTACTGAGCTCGGCTCGTTCCCTTACCGTATGCCTTACGACAGACACGTTAGCTGCAGCATTGGCACATCATCTCACCTTTATCTAATTTTAATATCACATGTTTGCTACAATAGTTTCTGGACTTTTCATGCCATTTTTCTCGTAAACGAAGGGTCTTATGCATATTTATCAAAGAGTATTTCCTACTTAGTTTTGACGACAGATTTGTGTGGTGCAGTCCGTATACGCGAATTACCTGACACCTGTATATCTTCCTATAAATGGTACACACTGCTTCATGTGGATGCTGCTCTATACCCACTGTAACAGAAAGTGACAATGGCTTAGATGTTATAGCGATTTTTCCTTTGCTACAACTTACGAGGGAAAGAAACACGGCGAATAATTTGTATAAACTGCCCTTAATCAGAATGGCTTGTTCTAAATTACCGGCAACTATTGATAGTGGCGCCTCTTGGCGGAATGAGAGGAGCCGCTGTCGCGTGTAGCAACTACTTGAATGCGTCAACCGACTACCATTAGAGATTTCTATCTTACGTCCACACCACAAAAAACTTAAGTACTGCGTCCCGGTCCTCCAAAACCAAATCTATTCAATGTTACTCAACACTTAATATTCTCTCTCAAACACTTCTGAGCTTGAATAACCATTGGACTGGATTGCTTCCTCCACGTTCGGTATCGCTAACACTCCCATAACTTGCTATCGGTATAATTCAAGTTGGTAAACGTTACATGCGGCTTAACGTTCTACTCTAATAGCGAGAACAGAGCAAACATTTTGATTAGGTGTAAGGGGAGGGGGAAAGGCGAACAGTCATTCTTAGAATGGACGTACGTTGGGTCTACGAATACATCTTAACAAAACAGATTTACAACATTTTTTATACAACAAAACTTATTTTCTGAAAGTTTCTAAAAAAATTAATTTAGCCAATTTTTACACGAAGGCGTGCATCTTTTAATGAATGATGACTGGGCAACAAAACCCTTTAGCCTTCCTACAAGAATATGAACAGGCAGCAACAATTCCACACACATTGTTCAGCCACGTGTGTACAACACACAATGCTTTGTTCGCGTTCACAAAATAGCATCTAATTAAAACTGTTTCTTAAGCAGCTGAAATGTTGACGCTGCCTCCGTGGCAACGCAAAGGAAGGCTAACGGCGATGAATTCTCGCGATCCTAGCTTCTAAACACGATTATCAACTGTGCTCAAATACTGACTCGTGCATAGGGTTGTTCACAGTTAAAATTTGGAAGGATGAAGAAGGGTGTAANGGGGGGGGGTGAGTGAAAATAAGGCATTTGTTCTCCCCACCCCGCAAAACTTTTGTACGTTGTTTTGAACAGTACATGCATTATTCTTTAATATAAAGTATGCTTTTTTACAACTAATTTTCTGAACAAGCGAGACAAAACTGCTGCAAGTAATGTGTCTTGATAGCTGTTAACTGTTCATGTTCATCAAAGGAGAGGTTCCGAGCAATGTCAATTTCGATACAATTATTGCCAATTCAGATCAGTATTCACGAGCAGTGGCGGATAACAAGTAGTCTTTAATAAGTTCCAGCTTGCAGAAACTTCCACACGTTGCTACTGAAACTGGAGCGGTCAGCAACAGTTTATAATCATGCAGTTCAACTGTCTGGGAAAGCCTATTTGTAAGTCTGAGCTGGCAATATTTTCAGCAACGACAATTGTCTTTGCAAAATGCCAAAATTTGTTAGCCAGAATATTTTCCAAGAAAAATGTTCAAGTGATTGTTATACATAATATGTAATCACCAGTTCGCAAGATTTCTTCACGTCATTGTTTAGTTCTCCCATACTTAGTTTTTTCTCGTCTTTCTCAGTTTGTCCCTCCTCACATCTCTTCCTTGTCAGACCTGGTCGAACGGTAGACGGGAGAGTAAACATTACCGACTCAACCTCCTCACCACTCCAGTAAGATTGGTCTGTTATTTCAACAGTTGCTGCACGGTGCACATTACTCTCTGTCTCATGTAACTTGGCAAGATTTTGACAGTTCGACGAAAGTAGCGCCAAATGTTTACTTTTCGTTTATGTATCCTTTCGCCATCAGCTGGCGCGTCAAGTGGAGACTTTTTTTTCAACACGCTGTCAGCTAATCCACTTGCCATTGTACTGTAATGCTATACAAATTTTAAGGTATTTATAGACTGATATCTATCTAAAAAAAAATTCTTAAGTTATAAAGGTAAAAATATAAAACCTTGAAAAAAATTTAATATTTGCTAATTCTTTTTTAATTTGTACGAGACATCGAATTTGGGTTTAACGTTTGCGAGACGGTAGTTGTAGCTATTATCACACTTTGGAGGTCATAGTTAATATAACTGGAACTAAAAGTAATTCGGGAAACTTGATTGACAACGCACATTTATTCGCCAACAACTCACCAACGACTATTGATTACAAAGCAGTAATTCTGCTATTACTGATAATAAACAGTTCTAGTTGGAAATATGTGACGTGGAATAACGTAACAATTGCTTAAAGACTATTAACGCACGTCCTTCTTTCTTCGTTGTATTAATACAATGCAGTAACAACACGGAAACAAGGAAATTGTTTTCGGGAAAACAATATGACGTATAATTTACGTAGACGAACGATTACCAGCCTAATAGAAATTGCTAGTACCAAAATCGCTGTACACGAAATATATCTTAATTTAAAAATTATGCAGGGCTCGCGGGAAAATAAAACTATTGGTATCTGCTCGTAAATTTGTTATATATTACGCACGAAAGCTGTTCTTTTCTGGCTCGTAATGCTTCGTAAAAGAGCGGATAGATGGCACGCATGGCATGACAGGGCGAGGTGTGAGCCGTTTGCATTGCTGAACAGGTAGCAGCATGTTAGCTAGGCTCTTGATCCCGTCTTTTAAAAGTTGACTGTTATTTTATTACTGGCTCGAAACGTCACGAATTTGAAATATACTTGGTCAAATTATTTTAAAAAATAATTCAATAATATAATGCAATATATCTGTATGCTTTTGGAATTAATATCAAGCACGCATTGAAAGCATGGATGGAGAGTGGGGTTACAATGTGAAAAAGGTTTTGAAGTTGCATTTCATTTGGATACGGATCGTTTTATTGTGCATTTCATTTTGAACACCTATACATTACTACTTAATCACGAAATTTAGTTTGTAACACTAACAGCCACTGTTTTGTGACCACGTAAAATAAAATGTATTAATTAAACTAGGAACTCATTCTTATCGCGTATTTTCTGCTTGTCTGAAGTGAGTCGGCAGTGTACTCTGAATAGTCAACGTAATATTAACTTTTGTTCGTTCGTGCATCAACTAATACAGGATTCTGTAAATGGCACTTTTTTTGCTTCGTGTACTTCAAGGTGTCACTCACTGACTGTCAAAATCTCGCCAACTTATATGAAACCGCGACGCAGCACTTGTATCCCTCCGCCTCACGAAAAAAAATTAAAACTGCAACGAACCTGGCGACAATCGCACGTTAACCATGTGATACTGTCAATCGAAGTATGTTGGTGTTACTCAATAGTCACTCTGCACATCTCGGCTACCACTAGTTTTGAAAACTAACATTTTGAAAACAACGGCAATGAACAGGAACAGTTGTAATGCGTTACCATACTCCTGTCAGTGTTACTATTTAAATGCATGCAGTTATGGGTACAATATTTTTTTTCAGGCTTTCTTCCTAAAAGGCTTAACTTGTGCAGCACAATTGCCGCATTTCAAACCGGCCGAGGGAGGCATCAAGATACGGAGTGTTGAGAAACCAGAAACTAATAGTGCGGAGAGAAATTGTGTCCTACTGTGCTGGAAATATAACTGTTACGGTTGTCCTCGAACTAAGGTTAACATAAATACTTCCTGGCAGCCACGTACTGGCCAGCACACTACAGCTGAACCAAGTGCGGCAACAGTCCGCACGTGAATACGATATTAGTTTTATCACTGTTTTACTTAGCCGTATTCCCTTTTCAGCTGTAATTATTATAGGATGTTCAAGGTTACTCAAAATTTTTCTGAAATCGTAATTAAGTTCTACTTCCAGGCTATTCCTCCGCCTCACACAAACAAAGCTTAACTAAGTTTAGAAAATTACTCCAAAGGAACACCACATCGAATTCGTGCGCACTAAGTCCAATATTATTTTCCGTAAGAACTATTTCTCACTAGGCATTACCAACACACCTTTTTTCTGCTTGTGTTTATTCATAATTTTTTTTATTAGTTTTAATATATTTTATAGACAGAATATAAGTAAAAATTCCATTTAACTAAAAAAAAAAAAAAAAAACAGTGAAAAATTAGTGAGAAAATAGTTGATGCACGCACAAAGAGTACTACTATAAAACTACTGGAGTGTTACTCACCAAGGAGGGAAAAATAGAAAATATCTAGTTTACATGTTGTTGTAACTTGCCAAACAAACGCCAACAAAAACACACCCCACACAAAAAAAATTGAAGACTACATTGCTAACACAACAATGAAACTATAACATTAAAGAAAAAAAATCAGAATCTCAAGTTCCGAAGAACACAGGCACCAAAGCCAAGCAACACTCCATCATGACACTGTGGCTGGAGAGAGTGTGAAGAGAAGCA
>NQII01000162.1:970580-982647 GCA_002778355.1 Clitarchus hookeri
TTAAAAAGTGATTAATTAACCGCTATCACAATCACTGCTGTGCAGTTATCCCAAAAAGCTTACAACGCAAGTTTCTTAACACTTCCGATCACCACCAGTACAGATCAAACGTCGATACCGCACAGCATGTTCGCTATAATCACACTTCAACTTGCCGAGCGACTCCGCTACACCAAACTGAATGTTTCCAACGAGAGAACAATGTTAAAACATGGCACGTAAACATAAGCGATTCATTAGTGTTTTTTTACGCATGGCATTAACATCTCGTCGACAGAGTAACAAGTTACTGGCACAATCAGGCGCGGAGAAGCAACTGGCTGGAGAAATTTCCGAAAACTATGGAAACCCGGTATCAGGAGGCCGGACCGGGAATCGAATAAGAGCCCAGCGCTTATTCTACTAAGGTTGGGAAGCTCAGTACTTTTAGATTGGCACGCCGCCAGTGTCACATGTATACCGGATTTAAATAGGATAATTGCATTTTTATAAAATTAATTAGTTGTGTAAAATTTTTCGGAGTTGTATTATGTTAGACCCTACATAATGCATAACTTTGTTCTTCGCACTATAGTGGTAATAAAACGAAATATATATATTCGTATACAGTTAAATATTCGGAAGTAAATTGGGTTCAACAAAACTTAGGCTTACACAAATATTTTATTTAAATATTACAATTAAATCGAAAAATATAAAAATTTAATTGTTAAAAATATATGTAGGGCTTTCATTTGCAGTTTCCTTAACCGAAAGGAGAAAAGTACCAAGTTCCTTTTGACGACAGTTATAGTTTTTTCGCACTTCGAAACGTTTTCCCACGGAATTAAGCTTGCTTACGAACTCCCAATGCCAATCAAAATTTAATTTTTACTGTTTGCTCTCGTAAATACCATTGGAGGGCGTGAATAGTACAGGCTGAGTATAAAAGAATACTCCAACTTTGAAGGTCTATAATATAAAAACCAAACAACCTACAGCCTTGGTTGACCAATCAATCAAATGAACCGTGGAACTTTGAAGTTTGTTTACCATATCTTCATAAATGTTCAATATGACCACCACGAGCGACCCGAACGACATCTACGCGATAATCAAACTCGTCCCACACTCTTGTCAGCATGTCCGGTGTTACGGTTTGGGTGGCGTCCGTAATTATCATTTTGAGGTCGTCAATGTTAGCCGGCAATGGTGGACGAAACACTTGATCCTTTATGTACCCCCATAGAAAAAAAACGCACGGGGTAAGATCCGGGGTTCTTAGNCTCACTGACTGTCAGAATGTGGCCTTCTTATATGAAATGAACTTTTAACTGAGGAAACAACCACTCTGTAAGCAGGTCCAAATAAGGGATTCCAGTAACAGTGGGCTCGTGAAAAAAGAAAGGGCCGAAAACAGTGTCTTTGGATACAGAGCACTTTGGGGGAAGCGCGTTCGTGTTCGGTGGTTTCATGTGGAGGCTCCTGACCCCATATCCGCACGTTGTGCCGCTTCACCTTACCATTTGTATGGAACATCGCTTCATCGCTATATTAAAAAAAAAAAATTATATATATATATATATATAAACAGCTTAGACATTAAGGCATCGTCTACCTCGTTCTGGGAAAGAACGAACGCGCAGAAATCACGACCCAGTTCTTTATCCCTTTCGGTAAGAGCCTGTACAAGCTGTAACCATATTCGCTAAAAACACGTCGTCGGGTAATTACCTCGCAAATCTGTGTTGAATCGCCCGTGGACGGCGGCGAGGATGAAACCCGCACCGCGCGACTGTAATCGAGTTGTTTGTGCCGCGAGGAAGCTGNCTCAGTTCTTTATCCCTTTCGGTAAGAGCCTGTACAAGCTGTAACCATATTCGCTAAAAACACGTCGTCGGGTTCCAACACCTCGCAAATTTGTGTTAGATCGCCCGTGGACGGCGGCGAGGATGAAACCCGCACCGCGCGACTGTAATCGAGTTGTTTGTGCCGCGAGGAAGCTGCGAGTTACGTCACCATGGCTACGCGGCGCAGCTTGCCCACGGCAAGAAATATACGTAGCAGCGACCGGTCTCTAGCGACTGAGTTCGCAGTCTCGCCAAACTGTGTGGAGTTACACCAAGTGCGCGGAATTACTGCTGATGCGTGGATTTTTCTCTGGAACGATTTGTGGACTTTATGTGGAATTTCCACCTTCGACTGAAATCTTCCCAAAAAAGATCACTTTCCCGCGAAATGTAAAACAAATGAACTAAATGAAATAAATTAAACTTCTCCAAATTAAAAAATCATTTAATGCAATTTCAACACATGGACTTTTCCTATCTCGCCGCAGTGAAAAAACTTTGTGTCGGCCACTTGTTTTGTTGATATTGACGGCGTGTTCCAATTCGTTTTTTGAGTTTCGTTTTTCGTGACTTGTATTGGGATTTTATAATGTTTAGTCGGAACACGACATTCAACTGTCTAGTATGCCACGCTGCTATTATTTTGGTGTATCATAATTCCAAAATTAAAAGTCCACTAAGTCTTAAAATAAACAGTAATTCTTCCNGAGTTTCGTTTTTCGTGACTTGTATTGGGATTTTATAAGGTTTAGTAGGAACACGACATTCAACTGTCTAGTATGCAACGCTGCTATTATTTTGGTGTATCATAATTCCAAAATTAAAAGTCCACTAAGTCTTAAAATAAACAGTAATTCTTCCTGAAAGATGTTAAGAGGGCCGTTTAGAATTTAAAATTAAAAAACTAAACATATATGATGTGAAATTGTTGCATAACAAAAATTGTGTCGTGAAAAAATGCCCATTTCAAGAATATTTCAGCAAATTGCTTTGGGAAATTGTTATTGTGAGTATAGTAATAGTAAATATTTGTTTATTCCAATAACCTCGCTTATGTGTGTATTTAAACGTTTCAAACTGACAAAACTAATATGGCAGCGATTTGGTAACATGTATTTAGTAATTTGTCAGCTACGAAGTTGACAAAACGCAAATTACAAAAATACCTCGCAATTTTGTAAACAAAACGAATCATGTGACAATTTTATTAACAAAGAGTGCCAGTTGGAACACGACCTCACACTATCAAAATTTCTTGTAGCGAACACAACATATTTAGTTGTCGCCACTAAAAATTCATTTTGTGGCGGTTGCAAAAAAATTTGTGTTCACACAAAACAGTTTGGTAGAGTGAATGCCAACAAAACATTCTGTCGCCGCCACAATTTATTTTTCAGTGTGCCAACTTAACTGAGAGCATGTCACTATAGGTTGTTTACAGTTATTTAAGCACATTTGAAATCAACATTTCAAAAATGTCACCGACCCTACCGGCACATATTTTAACAGGCAACTGACGGCATGCGCCCAGTAAGATGGGAAACAGTTCCATATCTCGGCGTTGGATTAAAAACGTACGGTAAACCTTTGTGAATACTGAAATCATTTATTTGCCTTTCTTTTTTAGGCATAAGTTTAAAAATGAGCAAATTTATAAAATATTGTTATTATTTCAAATAATAGCATAGTGTCACTTGACCAGCGTATAAATAAAGTTAAAAGGTCCATGGAAATGTTAACTTTACATATGGTAGAATAACACACAACGTGTGTACAAGTAAATATCAAGCAGGGCTTTCAAAGGTGCTGAGTTTACCGTGAGCAGCCTATATGACTTATGTGTTGTATGCAAGCAACAGCAAAGGTTTTTTTTTGCAGATATAATTCTGAAAAATGCTTAGTTTATCGAAACAGCTAATACGTTCGAACAATTCTGCTACGCTCGGAGCTACTCAGTCAAATACTTTATCGCATGCCACAACTGTAGCAATGAGGTTCACATATGACGGAGGGGAGTGGAAAATAACTTTCTCATCAGTTTAACACCATATATCCTGCCTCAATTCATTTCTATAGCAGTACTTACCACGCAATTTAATTTTGTAAACGTTCAAAATGAATTAACTTTCAATGCAGTAAAGGTGAACCCGTTCGGCATTAAAAATAACACATGCAGATGCATGCACTTAGTTGTGTAAAATTTTGCATTAAACAAAAAAAAACCGCGATAAAACTTCCAAAAATATTTTGGCACGCGTTTCTGCTAGGCCAATGGCGACGCAATACGTCCTCTCAACGAAGATGCTCAGTACGTACATGTCCACCCAATGAAGCGCAGACTTCTTACCACTTACGTATTAAGTGGTGTACATCGAATGTGTCCCCCACATTAATGTCAGCAGCAACGGTGAGATAGCTGTCATGACCACCAAAGAACACCGCAATACATTTTACGCAATAAAAAAACCTAAGAACCTATCTTAACCAACCGCTACAACCTAGAACTTAATAACTAGGTGTTGGCAACAGCCAAATTCAAATCACCCAGCCAATTAGTGAAATATTCTACTTCGGAAAGAAAAAAGCAAAAGTTTCTTCCAGTGGAAAGTTAAAGATACATAGAAACTAAAGCACAGAGAGACACTGACGGAAAATTAAAAAAATGGCACACTTCCAACAAGTTTCACTTCAATTTCCATCTGAATATAGTTAGTTCCCTGGAAATCAATTCTCCACGGGTACGTCCTCCTCTAGGACCCGCGTTAGTGTAGTGGCCTCCCACCCAGGCGAACCGGGTTGTATTCCCGGAGGGGTCGCCCCCGGATCTCCAGTTTCCCCGCCCTTGCATTCCAGCGCTGCTCCATATTCACCTCGCTTCACCCTCATCGGCTCTCAATACCCCGATGTTAAGTGCCATCCAAATATCGTCACTTGCTCACGCCCTCACCTTTTTTCCTTAACATTTTTAAAAGTTCGAATAAAGGTATACGAAAATATCGCTGTGAATATACTCAAAACTTGCGTAGCAAATACATAAAAACAACAGCACACTTGGCAAACAAAATAGCGTAATACGAAAGATTTTTTTTTTTTCCAAATTGCAAAGAAATGGGCATGAATGACTTGTTGAGATACGGGAGCAATATAAAAATTAAATGAAAAGAGAAACCTGACGGACAATCCATTCTCCCTCACCCGTTTTTAGTAATGTTGTTACTGCTTCCGTGGCTCATCATTCCTTAAAGTTTTTGGGATTCATGTACACCCCAACCCACCACCCCAAATGTTTAAAAATATTTAGTTTTGATGAAGTGTGGCGCTGTTCATTTGTACAAGACCTGATAAACGTATGGCTACAGAAACTGTGTTATTTTAAGAATTGCTTATTCCTTTGCGGACTGGCCCTGTGATCGAAATATTCATCTGCGGCATGAACAAAACTAAAATCGCTTATTTTTACAAAGAAAGTACAAGAAATTTGCGCGTGGAACATGCAACGAGCCAGACACATTTAGCCCCGACATATTTGATGGAGACACACGACCGCCAACTCGACATTCACCGAGTAGCGAGGTGGCCACGACAGACACTGTGCCGGAAGGCAGGGCACGAGACACGCGCGCAGTTCCGGTGCGGCAGGACAGGAACACAGCGCACCGCACAGGAAACTACGTCCCACCACGCCTGTCTGCCTGTCCAGCACCTCCCTCCAGGAACCTTAACTGGAGTACGTACAGAAACATTTCCTGTGACATAGCTGTTTGCGGGAATACGCGCATCTCGGTAAATAAAATGTTCTGGAAATAACACTTTTTGCATAATAATAATAATAATAATAACCTATGCGCTTTCCTATTACTTGTATTATATTAATTGTGTTCATGGAGTGGAGTGTAGAGATTTGGGCGGCTCGTAACATCGAGGTCTTGAGAGCCGATGGGATGGAAGTGAGGTGAGTATGGAGCAGTGCAGGGATTTAAGGGCGGGGAAACGGGAAATCCCTGAGAAAACCCGTCGACCAGCGGCATCGTCCAGCACCACCACGCCGGGAACATAACCCGTTTCGCTTAGGTAGGAAGCGAGTAGTCTGACAACTACACCCCCCCCCCTATTCTTGGAGAATTTTTAAAGCTTGCCGTTTCCTTAAGCGCCAAGAGAAAAGTACGACTACACGGGCGTAGTTTAATTTGTGGGCTTTCATCGCGTGTAATATTAATTTTTTGATAGAGAAGCGCAGGTGCTATAAGGGTTACACTGGCACGCGCTACAAGAGCGCCATCCCTCTACGAGCAGGGCTCTGAACTGGCGTGCAGTGTTGTCGTAGTGCTGCGTGTACCTATGGGACTTTCAGCGACGACCCTATTATAGTTGGACTCGTGTCCGGCCAGTATGTTTTAAGATATGGCAGTCTGAAAAAAGTAGTTTTTAACTATATTGGAGGGCTCCAAAATAATATTTACTGCATGCGTAGTAACTTTCAAGTACCATTCCGTCCTCATCTGGGGTCTGATGTTTTTTCGTACGTAAACATACTGGGCGCATGTTTAGTAATTGTCGAAAAACCAAGTTTCGAACTCATCGCAACGCAGTTCAAGCGCCAAGCAGGCGGAACCCCGTAAGTGAGTGGCGAATTAATTACTGGTGCGGCCTCGTCGCGTGGGCAGGGTCTTTCCTCTGGCCTTCACCACCCGGCAGCGACGATGCAGTCTACTAGGAAGCCAGGTCGTAAACAAGGGCGCCACGGGACGCGCTTGTCAGACGTCTTTCTCGGTAGAAAGATGCCAGTAACGGGAACGCCAGGGCGCGACAGACAGGCGACGCGGTGACCGCCATGCGTCCTCGCGCGCACATTTCCGTTACCCAGGAGTAGACATGAGCGTTATTTAACGTAACAGTTACATTCAACTGTTACAAAAATGTAACAGGTAATTTACGGTTACCAAAGTTATATTTAACAGTTACCCACGTATCAAAAAATTACGTTCCCGATTTTAGCACTACCCAATCAATTATTAGGCGATACGTTGAAAGAAAATGTTAGTAGGAAATCGCACAATTCATATTTTTACACCAACTACAGTGTTAAGCACGAAATTAGAAACGATTTAATCCATTCGTTGCAGTAACTGACGGGTATAAAATATCTGGGAGTTAAATAACTGCTTCTCACAATTGAATACGCGACCGGTTGCAATGTTATTAACGGTTAAAAATAACTAACAGTTTAGCCACCCATATTATAGATAATGAAACCATTTCACGGTATTTGATAAAACTCGTTACATTCAAGTAACAGTTAAAAAGTAACAGTTTGAATAACTGGCTACTTCCATGAACTGCTATAGTTACAACAGTTAACGAAAAGTAACTGTTAGCTGATCACTACCCAGGAGGCACGTCTACCCGTGCACCTTATACCTGAAGAAAGTCGCGAGTTCATATCAGACCCTGCTTCCCCTCCCCGGCACTGTTACCAACTAGTCTACAAGTGCAATACCATACAAGCAGTGTGAAAATGCCGGTTCTAAAACACCTGGCACAGGACGTAGGACTCGCGGGGGATTCGTCGGAGGGACACCGATGGCGTCATTTCCCCCCCTTTTTTCCCTTTCCCTAGAAATTTCCCCTTTTCTAAAAAAAAAAGTCAAAATATTCTCAAAATTTCCCGAATTTCCCTCAAAATTTTCCCAAATTTTGGATCTCATGCACAATGAGGCTGGTTTGCACAATCCGGATGGAGCCAGCTGAAAATTGAGCAATGTCAGCCGGAATGTGAGTACAGATACGCGTAGCTCTCGAAATGGTCCCATCACTAACAAGCCAGTACCATTCATATTAGCTGAAGAATGTTCGGGTTCATTGCCCCCCCCTTGTCACGCAACTTCTCACATCGTATAAGCATAGTTAACCAAAATTCCGAATCGTTTATCATATAGTTACCAAATTCATAACATATGCATCAACCCCGACAACGAAAATTAACACGGGGTCATTTATGCCCTATGCGTACTTAAAAGCATAGTTTGTCGTAATTTACACCCCGTTTAAGATAGTCATCAAATTCATAACATAGACACCACTACCAACATCTCGAAAGAAGCACATCTCTGATTGGCTATGCGAGGCTCTTGAAATGAACCCATCACTGACAAGCCAGCACCAGCCATCTTGGCTGAATAATGTTCGTGTTCATTGCCCCTCTGTCATACAACTTCGACGACAAAGCGAGCGGCTTATCATAAAGAACGCTGCCACACACAACGATAAAGGTGCCTAACATGTTATGCAAGGGAGATTGTGTTGTATAGTGTCAAGTCTCGAACTCAGTTCCCTATCGATGGGATGCTTGAGCAATACACAGAGGAGCACTCACTATCGACAACGAAAATGACTATGTAGGTGTATATATATATGTTAAGCGTACTTATACGCATAGTAAACTACAATTTCAGAACCAAATAAATATGAAAACATATACGTAAATAAAATTCAGGATGAATAACCTACAACAAACTGAGATATGCAAAAAGCAAAATATATACAAATGTGATACATACATACATGAGGCACATAGTCGTGGTAACTGTAAAAATACTTATATGATAATATAAACGATCATCGTTAGTCCTACACAAGGGTCGGCAGCTCATGTCATCGCTAACATGGGTAACCCTTAACAACCAGACATAGAATGAAAAAAAATGAACGATGGTATACAATACCAGACTGTGCTGCTCAGTACAACAAACTAGCAAACAACTTCCTTACAAACCAACTGAAACGAAACCATTGCATTTAGTGAAAAACACTAGCAGCGGAACACGACCGTTATCGTATACCAGGGAATATGTGAGGCAGCTCAGATGGTCTCCCGGCGACGTGAGCACCGTGCAGGTCTTGGCAAGTCGAACGGAAGAGACAGAACACTAGCTGAGAGAGAGTTATGTCGGGCTCCAATGTCACGCAGCATCTGCTGGGACCACAATGACCTTCAGCCATCTTCGTTTCCTCTGACATCTGTCAGGAAGGGCGACAACATCGTTTGCGTTACGGTTCTCGCATGCTAGGTGCACCCATGACTGAATTCCGGCATGCAGAACACTCACCTATACGTGCAGTATATTCATACAGAAGCAAAACAGATATAAAAAAAAAGTAAAGGAAACAAGTTGTAAACACTCACCAACCAGCACATATTGTACAAGTGTCAGGTGCTGTACGATACTTTAGATGATGCTAGACAAGACCAGACCGCCCCAATCAGTACAACAATTATTCCACCCCAGTTTTATCATATTCCTTCTGAGCACCTTTCACCTGAAATCTTGACAGGGGCGAGTCTCATACTCTACCATTCTACCTTGATTTTCCCATATTCCTTCCGGTCTCCTTTCACCTATCGTCCTGACGGGGACGTGTCGCATGCTCTGTCATTTCAATTTAGATTTCTCATATTCCTTCCATGCACCTCACTTATTTTAACACGTACGTGTTTTAATGTAACCCTTGGCTATTGGTTATGTAGGGAGAGACTTTGTTTGAATGATAGCAATTAATATGTACTCTGGAGACAGCAGTCGTCAAGTATGTAGGGTGAGACACAAATCATAAACAAGGTGCAAGCACCATGTACACTGAAGGTCACAGCTGCTGGACGAGTCATGCACAAACTTCAAGTAACATGTACACTGTAGTTCACAACTTTCTGGATATGTAGGCTGTGAGAGACGAGTCATACAGTCTCATTAAACGTTCCCTCTACACACACATGCACACATACGTTCACACACATGCACGCACGCACACACACAGGCGCGTGCGCGCACACACACTCGTGCATGCGCACACACACTGCATGCGCACACACACTGCATGCGCACACACACTGCATGCGCGCACACACGGCATGCGCGCACATGCACACATATGGATGTGCACACACACGCACACTCACGAGCACGCACACACACGTGCATGCGCGCACACACACACACACACACAAACTGCGTCCACGCTGGAATAATACCATTTAATGAGACTGTATGACTCGTCCCTCACGTTTGTAAAAAAAAAAAAAAAGGTAAAAGTATATAAATCATTTCAGTTTTATTCATTTATCATAACCCACCTTAATATTAGGTTCATGTCCATCACTAGATAAAGAAAAAATAGCAGAT
Organism: Clitarchus hookeri; assembly: GCA_002778355.1. Lineage (NCBI taxonomy): Eukaryota > Metazoa > Arthropoda > Insecta > Phasmatodea > Phasmatidae > Clitarchus > Clitarchus hookeri. The sequence goes on from NQII01000162.1 coordinate 980,587, forward strand.
TTTGTCAAAGTCTGTAAGAGAATTAATAGTCTTTTGTATAGTTCCAAGTTTCGAACTCAGTTCCCTATCGACGAATGCTTGAGCAATACATACAGACGCTATAGACATCTTCGCTTCTCCAGTCTACCACTAGAGTGCACGACCATCGTTTTATAGGGTCACTATAAATGGTACGTATTCAAAATAAGTACATGTACTATTTGCTTTAATAATTTTTTTTATATCCCTTTGCATTAGCCCATAGTGTTGTCTCTAGCGCGAGTAATGGTTTTAATGTATGTTGTTTCGTATATGCTTACAGTTCTAGCACTATAAATGCTATGTATTCAAATAAGTACATGTATATATTTAGTATTTAAAACAGGATAAATTGATACCTTGCAACGTATAACTGAATTTCTCTCGTAAAGTCAAGTGCATGTGTGTGACCCAGTTGGTCTGCCACCCTGGAGCCTGACGCGTCTCTTTCGGATAGAGTTATGCACCCTCACTTCGACCTTCGACTTGCAGAGACCTGCACGGTGCTTGCGCCACCGACCGACCATCTGGGCTGCCTTACAGGTTCTCAAGATGTTAGTTGATCGCACATCGGTCGGGCCGGACGCGGTCATTTTCGTTGTCGGGGGTGACTCCTATGTTCTTGACTATATCTTAAACGGTTCGGAAATTACAACCAACCATGCTTATAAGTGAGTCTAGGACGTACTTGTCGTGTGCGCCGTAGGAGTCTAGACTAGCATGCGTGGGCAGACTTCGCTCCATGTAGCATGGGTGGAATGACAGAGCATGAGACTCGTCCCCGCCAAGACGTCAGGAGAAAGGAGAACAGAATAAATGTGAAAACCAAGGTGGAATGGCATAGCATGGGACACGTCTCTGCCAGGATGCTAGATGAAAGGAGACCAGAAGAAATATGAGAAAACCAAGGTGGCAGCAGACGACGGTGATAAGGGAACATCCAAAATGGAGGGCTCACCAGGGATAGAACAGACGGGAGACAGGAAGGAATGAGAAATAAAAAAGAGAGAGAAAGGTAGACAAGAAGGAATATGAGAAAACTCCCCCCAAGAAATACAACGAACGAGGGGCAGGAAGGAATGAGGGAGCATGAGAAATAAGAAAGCACAGAAAATATTGGAGACAGGAAAGAATATGATAAAACCCCTAGGGATAGAGGAGGCGAGAGAGAATGGGCGTAGGGGTGAGGGACCGGAAGGAATGAGAGAAGTTGCATCACACGGCAATGAACTAATATTTTTCATACAAAATGGATGATGCTGGCATGGAATGACAGAGCGAGAATGCCAGGATAACGTTTTTGAGGGAAAACAGAGAAATTCCAGCGAAAAAGGGAAATTCAAGAGGGCCACCAGCTCGTCCCCATTCAGTATCCAAGTGGCATTGAACAGCAATTTTTTTAACCACTATTTTACTGTTCACGATTTATTGAGCACTTTTGAAAAATGCCATGCTTCTACCTGCAAATATTTTTAACCAGCAGGCTACCTGACATACGCTCAGTAAAGTTGGTAACGACGGAGGGAAATTAGTTCCATGATTTAACTTTGAATTAAAAGTTTTCGGTAAACAATTGCGCAAAAATCTAATTATTTCTTTTGCTTTCAGTTTTTTTACAGCATAAAAGCGAGGGAATCAACACATTCGTGAAATATTTACTTTTTTAGTAATTTTACAGTTTCACTTGACCAAAGCACAAGTAAAGTGAACAGGCACATGATAATGTTAAATATTACATATTGGGGAAGAATATACAATACGAATACAAGTAGATCTTAAGCAGGGCTTTGAAAAATGCTCAGTTTACCGTGAACAGCCTTTAAGAATCTTCCCAACTGTTCGCCCATCTAGGACAAGTATCGGATTAGCCTCCTTGCGTAGGTTTTTCTTGTACCTATATCATTATTCTCCTGGACCGGAGATGGGAAACCATTTGAGTTGGGAGATATTTGGGCGGCTCTTAACTACGAGGTCTTGAGAGCTGATGAGGGTGAAATTAGGTGAGAATGGCGCAGCGCCGGAATGCAAACATGGGGGGGGGGG
>NQII01000162.1:982699-1098383 GCA_002778355.1 Clitarchus hookeri
CACGATTCCCACTTGCGAAAATCCGTAAGTGACCCGGCCGGCGATTGAGCCCGGTTCGCCTTGATGGGAGACGAGCAGTCTAACCGCTCAGTCACCGCGGCCCCGAAAACAACTTGATAATGATAGCCTGTTGGACACGTGGTCCGCGAGCTGCCTAATGCCACGTGTGTTCCTCGCGCTCCGAGCCAACACGCAATCAGAGAAGGAACGAATCACGAGCAATGAAGCAACCAGAAAAACTGGCCTCCCGCAAAGACAGCCGAAGACGGACAAAAGATACCGCCCGGAAGTCTGCCCTACGGGTCGCTGAACTAGAGGAATTTTTCCTGTAGTCCATTCGCGGTTTCTTCACAAGTTCTGAACCAAACCTTTGAAAAATCTCACCAAGTGTTTGGTTGTTCCCTAAATATGCCGTGTTATCACAGGGGTTTTATACTTGCGTTAACATAAATCTGCCTTATTTTTGGTTAAATTAAAATCTTACTTATATTCCATCCATAAAGTATAATGCTCTGTTTATCATTAACATGAATAAGAACAGAGAGAAAATAAGTGTGTTGGTAATGCCTAGTAAGAAATAGTTCTTATGCAAAATATTTATTACACCGAGTACGCACGATTGCGGTGCGTTGTCCCTTGATTTGTTTGTATAAGGCAGAGAAACGTCCTGAAAGTAGAACTTAAGCATGGCTTCAAAAAGTTGGAAGTAACCACGAATGGACAACATGGGTGTATGTGACAAGGGTAAAGGTCCCGGGTTCAAACAGCCCACCCCCAAAATCCTAACGATACTTTTTAAGATTAGAAGGACATGAGTTATTTTATAATAAATATTATTGTAAATAATTGACATACGATATTCCATAATCATATCCTTCAGGTTGTCTCGACATCGAATAGTACATTAACGTATACAACCCATAACCATTCCTCAACTAAAATACTCAGATTGCTGAGATAGTTACGTCAATGACGAAACCACCCGCGTTCCTCACGCGAAAAAAATTTGGCCTACGCCGCTGGTCTACGAGACCAAGTCATGCAAAGAAAACTCAACCATGTAAGGACCTTGCTCTCCAGATTCGGGAAATGCTGACTGTCAACAAATAATGTGAGGCATAAAAGGAAGCTCATTAGTGCTCAGAGGGCAGCACTGTTGACCGTCACGAAGGCATACAGGACAGTGTCCAATGAGTCACTTCCTGTCTTGGCTGGAATGTTGCCAGTGGATAAACTGGTTAGATACAGGGGCATTTTGGCGGAGAGATCACGGACTGCCAGACTATCGAAGATAGAAAAACAAGAGGTAATGGACGAAGTTCTCCAGAAGTGCCAAGAAGAATGGGAAACATCTGAGAAAGGGAGAGTCACATACGAGCTGTTACCGAATGTGGAAAACTGACATGAAATTGAATAGATCACCCTCAGCCATTACAGTGTATAAATATACACTGGCCATAGAAACTTCAAGACCAAACTTCATAGTCTGCGGTTGGAGTCACCGCTGTGCGATGTGTGTGGATCGGATGCGACAATGCAGCATGTCATCACAGAGTGCTCGGAAACGGAAGGCATAAGACAATGGTCGCAAGAGATCACAGAAAGAAAGAGCATTCACTTGGATTTAACAAATATACTAAAAGATCAAGCTCTCCACAAGATATGGAATGAGTTCGCTACCAAAGTTGGAAAAAGGCTGGAAGAATACAAGTGGCGAGAAGAGCTTTCCGAGGACCCATGAGAGGGTATTTGGGTNACAATGCAGCATGTCATCACAGAGTGCTCGGAAACGGAAGGCATAAGGCAATGGTCGCAAGAGATCACAGAAAGAAAGAGCATTCACTTGGATTTAACTAATATACTAAAAGATCAAGCTCTCCACAAGATATGGGATGAGTTCGCCACCAAAGTTGGAAAAAGGCTGGAAGAATACAAGTGGCGAGAAGAGCTTTCCGAGGACCCATGAGAGGGTATTTGGGTAAAGGATTCAATGCAAGAAGTAGGAATATACTTGATTGGCGAATACAGGTTTTACTGAGAAAAGCGGTAGACTACAGAGTACAGCACTAAGAACAGCGAATGGCCCGAAGATCAGGAGAGGAGAAAGTGCCGTGCACTGTCTTACTCATCAGAGTACAGTTACAGTGCGGGAGGATGGGGGGTGTGCCGGCCTCCGGGCCGTAAAACCTGTCAACAAATCCTGCGCACAATTAAAATGATTTCCCTCAACACATCCACAATAGGCGGAACTGCTACATCAGGAAACAAGGAGCATTGAAACGAACTTTTCACGAATACAATCTGCGTGCCAATTAAACTTTTTGCCGATAGGGAGACGTGAGAGAGAGAATTTTTTTTTTGGGATATTTATATTTTCCAACAAAGTGACATAGTGGCGGAAATACTAGCTTATAGGTTATAGACCAACTGCACTATTGTGGGCCTACAATATGTGCCTGATGTCAAATTAAAAACACAAAGGGTGGCACAAAATGTTGCGCTACATCGAAAACCTGTACTTTAACAGTCAGTGTATCTTGGTAGCCTGTATCCTTGTGTGTTTTCCAGCACATTAATAAACTGCGAAAGTAATGTTACTAACTGAGTTAAAATACTTAAATTACATCACGAAACAACAACAAAATCAAACTCGTACCTAAGACACAATACTTTAAATTATAATTCATGTGGAATGTTACTTTATTAAAAATAAATATATTATAGAAAAAAAAAAGTTAAGGTTGTATTTAGGACTACTGTGCTCGAGTGTCAGTTTGAGAAAGCACAATTTCGGACACCGCAATTATAAACTACATCCGGATTGAGTCAATGTGACGTCACTTGAAACTGGGCTTGTGACATGTCCACGTCCATAGTTATCGCCAATTTGAGACAGGCTTACCACCTTGGAAATAATTATCGTAGTTGGTGCCCGAGTGCACATAATTTTCGGACCTCGAATGTCCCATCTTCGAGTAGCACGAAGATGATGATCTTTAGTGATGGACCGAGTCGAATATTTCCACGAATCGAATATTGTGTATTTGAATACTTATGAAAAACGAGTACTTTCACTCGTAGCTTTAATTCTAGAACTTGAATTCTGTGGAGATATTCGTCTACTCAAATACNAGTACTTTCACTCGTAGCTTTAATTCTAGAACTTGAATTCTGTGGAGATATTCGTCTACTCAAATACGTGATTTGAATAGTTTATTTCCCGGAAAGATTTATTTCCTTTCGCATTATTATATTAAGTTCATATAAAGTTACGATGATATGAAGTCGAGGGGCGGCGAATGCAGATTCCGAGGAACAATTTAAAAGGCAACGAAATTCAAAAATCTGCCATAGAAGTCAACAATATACGAAACAGTGCCTTTGATATTGAACAAACATACATTAAAACTATTATTTAACATAAATGGACCATGAACCACATTGTAACACGAACTTCGGTAAAAATAACTATTAAATTTGAAAAAATACAATTATGTCTGCAAGCTAGCACGCGTGGAACGAACGACGTAACATTTGCATGATAACTCTAGTACTGCGAGACGTGTGTACAGATGAATATTTTGGCTAGATAACTAATACTTTGGTCACCATTCGAGATATCTCGAGAACTCCTAGGAATCGCATTCTTTCGACATTCTCAACTGTAATACTCCCTCCCGTCAGTAGTTTGGTTGTCGGTGGCGCGTGTCTGAGAGGCAGCTGTGTGCGATGCTTGTCGGCGCACATCCGGCAGGCAGGAAGGAAGGAAGCTTGGCAGGAGGAAGAGNGAGAGGCAGCTGTGTGCGATGCTTGTCGGCGCACATCCGGCAGGCAGGAAGGAAGGAAGCTTGGCAGGAGGAAGAGGAGACTGAGGCGCAGATAAGTAGTTTGTTTCGACGTCTTGCGGGACGAGGGAACACAATGGCGACGACGCTCCCCCTAGCAATGAAGCACCTGTGGCCCGCGAGTGCACACGGCTCCCCGGAGACGCCGAGCTCTCCTGGAGCCCCGGGGCGCTCGTCGAGGCACAGGGGACACGCTGCAGGTTGTCGACGCTTTTTCAATGTGCCTTGCCACCCACCAGGGACTTGGGGTGATATCCTCATAAATATAGTCTCTTTCACGAACGGGTGCACTTCGTCAATTCTGAAGGCAGTCCTGTATGTTGTAATATTACGNTCATAAATATAGTCTCTTTCACGAACGGGTGCACTTCGTCAATTCTGAAGGCAGTCCTGTATGTTGTAATATTACGTATTATATCTATGCTATAGGCTGTTCGCCGTAAATTGAGCACTTTTGTGGCCCTACTAACTTTTTCTTTCATAACACCAAGTATTATATATAGTGCTTTGTACATTTCAACTCCATGTATTTGCTTTTCCCCTTTTGCATTTAACTCATCAGTGTCACGACTGGCATGGGCTGAAATGGTTCTTTCTACTGTTTGTTCATTGTTCATTCTTCTCATACATACCAACTTAACTTTATAACTCTGTATACAGCTGTTTCTATGGATACGCCTTTATCTCCTACCCACCAAACATGTTTAAATAAACACACTCGGCTGTCATGTCAACCTGACCCGTACCCGAACGGAAAATATTTTGCCACGGAAATATAAGGACACGAGACTCCTTTCAGAACTGCCATTAAAAGTGCACTCGTTCACGAAACAGAGTATATCAACATTACCTGCCAAAATTCCTCAGTAAATAACAGGCTGTTTCCAAATTCTAGTGAAAAATGTATCTTCCAAGGCATCAGGTGATCTATATCATAGCCATTACTTCATCTTCGCTTTAGAAATAATAATTGAGGCAATGTTAAATTACGTATTCCAGGCGAAAAGCAAACACCACGGGCAAATTAATCCGAAATATTGGCATTGCCTGTTTCAGTGAAATCCTGTATTCTGTAAGAAAGCGGCCATGTCCATCTCACCAGCTGTCCCCTTCAACCACGACTATATAATCTATCATATCAGTAGCTCAATTTTCGAAACTAAATTTTCCATTTGTCTAGTAATACGAAGCAGGAGAATTTGCGCAGTAGCTTCACATTACTCCTTACTGGAGTTTTTTTTTTTACGTGCATACAGTAGCTCGTTAATTATCCAAATATTTCAGCCAGTAGCATGTGCTGTTTTTTAAGGTACGGAAAAGAAGCCTCATCTTTGAGAATAAAATCAATTTGCCGCCAACGGTATGGGAAACCATCCGAGGCACACACAGCTGATGGAGAAGAAAATAGTATTCCTATTCAAGATATATTTTTTTCATGGTCCTCCCACCAAGGAGAACAGAGTTCGATTCCCGGCGAGGTCGTTCCCGGGTTTTCGCACGTGGGAATCGTGCCGGATGCCGCTGGTCGACGGGTTTTCTCAGGGAATAGAATTCTAGTTTCCCTCGCCATTGCAATGCAGCGGGTGATTGATGATGTGAGTACGGTACAAACTCAAGCCATCAGTTTACTAATTTTTCAAAAAAAAAAAATATTAAGGCAACATTATCTTTAAAGTGGGTGGGGGAAAAAAATGTGTCATCTCTGTACTGTAACTAATCCTCTGTTATGTTTAGTTCTAAAATGTGATTCTTGCAGGTCATATTAAATATTCCAACATATTTTCAAGGAATGTTTCTGTGTGCTGCCGTCGCTATTTTCACACGAGTCATAACTAACTGGCGCTCTGAAGGTTACGTGTTCGCTGCCGGCAACGGAGCTCTTTAGCTAGTCCGTGACTAGCCTGAAGCTATTGCCCAAACATTCAAATAAAATAGCATTCAATCGCTACTGAGTTTAGGCAACTGAACACGCGATATCTTAACACGAGCCAAATTATGAATGACCTAAGCTGATGCGCCCTCTACCAAGCTCCCTAATTAAAGGAGATGTGAAAAACCTGGGATAGGAAACGCAGGATTGTTTTTTAAATATTATGAAGTACAACGCCGCCTTAATTTGCTTCGAATTCAAAGGTTACTGCAATAAATAGTTAACGAGTTCGACTTACAAGTGGTTACCTTCCAAAGACTAGTTTTATGGATAGCACGAACTGGTGACTGTTTACAGACATGGTAGATCATGCCAACTAGATGTTCGCAGCGGACAACTAATCGAGATACTGGCAAACCACGACCGAAGAAGCTTTACTCATGCGCATGAAGCCGCCTGGCTATAAGTCTCCGTGCACGTACACTTAATCAAAAGGAAATAGCGCTAAAGCAGTGGTAGATACAAAAATGGGGAAAGGGAAAATGGCTTTCCCCAACAGCTCACCCATACACAATTTTTGCGATTAAAAATATCATATTCCGAAAGTGGCTCTACCGTATCGCATAATCAAAACGATTTTTTTTCCTATCCTGCTACGAATTTAGCGGACAAGAGTTGCGGGAACAAAACGTGTTGATCGGGTTGGTTTTACGAATTCTAATTAGGCGAGTCAGAGGCACTTAACTTCCCTGCCAGACTCATGTCCTGCGTCCTCTCAGGCGACTTTACTGACATCCGTGTTCATTTCCCGTGTGTTAATAGCGTTAGATAACTGTTAGAAACAGTGGTGGATCCAGCCGGGGAGGAAAAGGGTACAGGGGTGTGACTCCCCTCCTTAGCAACTTTATTTTACACTGGATAAAATATTACTTTTAAAACAGGTAAATTGTTAATAGTGCATTGGTAATCATCACCGTAACAGAAAATTTTAAAAAGGATTGACACCGAGAAAAATGTTTTGTTGAATCAAACAAAGTTAGTTTGGCGCAAAAAAATTAATTGTTTGGATATAAGCAATAAAATATTTTGGTTAATGTAACCAAATTATTTTGTTGGGGGTAACTAAATATATTTTGACCTTATACAAACAAATATTTTGTTGGCTGTTCTCCCAGTGTAGTTAGCAGAGGCGTGTGGTAAAGTGTTTCAGGGTAAACTGGCACTTGCTCAATGCTGTACACACTCGGCGCACGCAGCAGGAACCAGTAACCAAGAGTGGAGCCGGGAGAAATCGAATGTACTGCGGCCACTCACGAAACAGCGGCGAAGCACCCATTACACACGTGCTGTGACGTCAACTGCACTACTATGTTTAACTGGGCCGACATGTAAACTGGTAAACGATCAGATATAGCACAGAGCAAAACACAGCTTACTTTGCGACAGTTCACCACACGCCGCTGATAGTTAGACTAACCGCTACGTAGCGACATTTACATACGTGACCACGAGGTATGATCGTAACGTACAGTATCCCACCAAGTAGCCACCCCCCCCCCTTTTTTTTTCACCGACCACGCGCACACGATCACGTAGAGAGTTTGCAGAGGGAGGTAAACCAAAATTTCACCGAGATAAGTTGCTTCACTCGCTTATGCGCTTTTAATCTTTCACTTCGTAGTTATAGCACGGACGACAGATTTCAGAAGGGTTTTCGCGGAATAATTAAACATTTCATATCAACCGATTTCGAAGGATACGAAAGTTAACAAGTGACACCACCTTCCAAACTGTGTAAAAATACTTCCGTCTATCTTGATCACTCTATAATCTGGAGCAATGGAACTACTCTCAATAAATACGGGTAATAAAAAAAATAGNCACGCGCACACGATCACGTAGAGAGTTTGCTGAGGGAGGTAAACCAAAATTTCACCGAGATAAGTTGCTTCACTCGCTTATGCGCTTTTAATCTTTCGCTTCGTAGTTCTAGCACGGACGACAGATTGCAGAAGGGTTTTCGCGGAATAATTAAACACTTCATATCAACCGATTTCGAAGGATACGAAAGTTGACAAGTGACACCACCTTCCAAACTGTGTAAAAATAATTCCGTCTATCTTGATCACTCTATAATCTGGAGCAATGGAACTACTCTCAATAAATACGGGTAATAAAAAAAATAGGACATGGTTTAAAAATAAATTCAAACCATGATTTTAAAAAAATTCTTACCGATAGTTGAAAAGATGTTAGCCAGTTATCCTACTAAAAATGGCGGGAAAACTGCGCGGAACAAAATAATTGTTACAGGCTATTCACGGTTAAAACAGTGTCGTAATTTGAGCTATTGTAGTGTTTTCAGACGCAGAAGCGCGGGAGCGATAAGGACTACACTGCCATGCCCATCAAGTGCATCATTGCCGCTACGAGTACGGTTGAACTGGCGTGCAGTGTTATCGTCGCGTTGCGTGTGCGCCTGCCATTTTATTGGCGGAAAGTCTGTAGCACGGTTCAATACAGGTTCTCATTGGAATTTTATTTGTGTCCGGGTATCACGATTTAAGGCACGGCAGTATCAGATACGACCAGTTTTAACGATGTTGGAAGGCTCCAAAACAATATTTATAGCACAGGCCATATCTTGAAAGTACCATTCCGTCTGCGTCTTCGGTTTGATAGTTAAAAAGTAAAAAAACAGTATTTCAAACATGCTGCAACGCAGATAAATCGTCATTTAGGCGACCGTCTCAACAGAGCAAGTTTGAAATCCCTGTTAAAGATCAACTGTTCTGTCAAATTTGTATTCTCCCTCTATACGTACAGTTAACATCGCCATAGCCCCGGCTACCTTAATCGTGGGTCGGTTGCGAAATTACCTCAAACAAAAATGTTACCAATATGCCAACTTCTGTTATTTTTATGTGCATAAAACTAAAATCTATTTAATAAACAAATTCAAAGTCCACAAATTTAGACATTATTTAGACTCAACACTTAATATCATATAATAATATGGAAGGAACTACGGAACTTCCTTTTTGTAGATCGATGCCAAATTTACTGGGAGCTTGCTCAAAATGCTAACGTACCATTTTACATTTACTAAAGAACTTAATTTATGCTAAAGAGGATTTCCAGCTGAATATTTTGAATCGATCAACCGGTTAACATGCCGGCAGCAACGATGATCTACAGAATTTCCTTCCTCTTCGACAAACACTAACACAATAACGACGGAAAGGGAGAGTCACTACTTTAATCTTCTAGAAACGCCTACACAAATATCCCATTGTCCTGAAACTTTCAGTTAAAAATAAAGAAACATAATAACTACGTGGAGTAGGATTTTCATTCCTCCTTTGGTCATCTATTATCTAAGCTGGGCAGCTACCTCGACATTTACTTCATATCTGTTGACTTACGGCCAGTTCATTGTAATCATACCGCTTCTTTCACTTCGCTTGCAGGGCATCTATATACATTTTACAGGTCCTTGGATAAAGGAAACTGCGACGTAATTATATTTACTAGCACTAGTGGATAATGTGCTAAAATATAATTGATAGAAACACCACAGGTCCTACTGCATGTTAAATTAAAGGTGCTGGTTGACTCTTGCAATGTCCGAGCTATAGATAGACGTGTTTTTACCAGACGTCAATGTCTCTCGTTCCCTCTCTAATAATCTTTCTCGACCCACTAATAAAGAGCATGGTTCCTACCCAGCTACCGCGATGCATGTCCCCTTGCATAATTTCCCTCCCCTGCAGGCGTATGGGACTCAGCCCTGAAACGCACTTAGCTCCCGCCCCTACTTCCTACGCTCACTTTACACTTAGAATAACAGTATGTTAGGAAGAAAATCTACGTCAAAGTCAGTCTGTAGGTATGTGACTATGCCTGAAGAAGGAAACAGAAGTCAGTCCCCCAAACGTTGCATTTGCTGTCGTCGAAGGAAGCTTGCTATTTTCGTCTGCATTGTTGTCGTGTCGTCCATATTTACACCTGTTCCAGCCATTGTGTTCGTTTGTTGTCTTCGTTATTCATCCAATTTTTGTAATATCCTTCATTTTCCTTACTTGTTGTGCTCGGAATAATATGTAACATTTTCGTTGTGTTGTATCGTTCCGTCTTTTGTTTCTGACTTAATTCCTTCTTGGAATTATATGTACGTATGTTACATATTTTTCGACAACAGCTAACTCACGTCTGTTCATTCTAATTTCATTTTTTTATCTAAGTTATTTTATTTTACCTAGTAGGTTTTCTAAGACTACGACGCACTGCCACACTTATGGTCCTTTCCTCCATATAATATTGTCATTATTATAAACCGCATTTGTCGCTGGGTGCAATTTTAAAATCATTTCCGAATGAATCACAATTGCATTATCGCCTACACTATAGTGGTTATTTCCCTATATTTGACTCCCTGGCAGTTGGTACAAAACCAACCAAACATCATTCCATTGTGCGATTACCTTAATTAATTTTCGTGAAAATGTTTTTCATAACATGTCATTTATTGAAATTGCAGACTTTTTCAAAGTTAATCATTAAATTTGTGCCATTTTTATTTTATTTATGTGTTCTTATTACATTTATGGGACTAAACCAGGTTATTTTGTTAAAATTTTAGCTAAAAACAACAATATTTCACAGAAAATTATTTTTCAAAAATTTACAGAACGGATTAATTTAACTGGTTGACATCAGCTCTGCCAAGTAGGAATCTCTATAACTCGCTCTTTTTAACTTATTTTTTGTGCATTTGTCTTTTTTCTCCTGTATGCAGGAATTTTTTTTGCTAATGTGACAGTTCCGTTAAAGATATATATCATTTTGTTCGTGTGGCGACTTTGATGGTGAATGTAGAGATATTTCAAGTGTTGTGTAGGGATTCTGCGAGGATTGAGTTGGCAACACTGCCGCTCAGTCGACGGGAACCGCTGTTGCTCTGGACGTAGAAAGTCTGAATCCTGTACCCGCAGTCATTGACGGTTCGGATTTTTGGGCTGGGCGTCGTAAGTGCGACGCGACGTCGTTTTTGTGTTTGTGACGTCTCGAATGTTCGCGAGTTTCCATGGTTTCGTTTTTGGGTTTTGGATTTAGCGTATTTTTCTGATGTATTGTTCGTTTCACATAACTGCTTTTGGCCGCGTGCGGATTTGCTGTTGGCCATCATAATTCCTATAAAAAAAATATTAAAAAAAGTAAAGCCTGAGTAAGGTTTATTCTACTCAGATTGGGAAGCTCAATGCTTTTAATTTGGCGACTAAAATTTTTCGCCAATAGACAAGCGCTAGTGTTGCATTGTGTACAGGAATTTTTCTATTTTCTACGTTAAAAAACAATATAATTGCAATAATCATAAATTACATATAAAAGAACAACTTAACTTAATTAAATCTTTGTATTTTATTATTCACGTAGCTTAAAACTTCAATTATAGGTGACCCCTTTCGAACACTAGCGCTTACCTAGCGGCGGAAATTTTCCTTATGCCAAACACTCTCGAAAGAAAAGTCATTTTGTTCCTAACCTGAGTAGAATTAACCTTAGCCTGAGCAACGCGGGCCAAGTTTCCTCAGCGGAAGGAAGACACGTGCCTATCGTGAAGAAGATCTTGAGCTGCGGACGGGGGACGCACTGGCCAGCCAAGCAGACATTCGACACTGTCGTATGTTACGTCGAGCTCTCATTTTGTAGCTGCAAATCGCTTACTCTATACGATTTTATTGCCAACATAAAAACACCGGCCAAGCGCATAAATTCGACGAAAAGCTATGCATTCATGTATTGGCAACCCTACAAACAGAACGTATAAGAAAAAGCGCCAACATTAACTAATCTAGGGAACCAATTTCCACTTCACGATGTCCAAGTGACTTTGCTTATACAGGCTGATTCTAGAATCATGGGACAAACTTTGAGGGGTGGTAGAGCTCACTAAAAAAAACAATTATTGTATAGGAATATATAGGCGGAAGTGACGCGTTGAGGCACAAACACAGACATGACACATGACTTGCAAAACATGGTTTATTTACAACGTCGCCGCTAAATGCATTTTTATCGAGTCTCGATTTGTTCCTGTGGGGGCATTTGAAAGCCCTCATTTACGAGACTCCAGTTGTTTCCATTGAAGACCTCGTCGCTCGACTATCCTGTGCGACTGCACGCATNTGGCAATGGTGGCATGCGTGAAATACCCGGCGCATTTGAATCTGTTCGCCAATCACTCCACCGACGCTACCAAGCTTGCATTACTGTCGGTGGTAGCAATTTTGAGTAATTATTATAAACATTGCTGTAAAAAAAAAATATATATATATCCTACTTTCAGCCATTGGAAAACTGACATACATGATTTTAGGGTTTGACTTCCAAGACAATTGGGCATTGAAGACTGGCGGCGACGTTTTATTTTCTCAAACGCTTTCGTATTTTTCACACCCTTCTCACAAACCGAATTGAAAATCGACGATCTTCGTAAACGCAACAATAGGTAGGTCCTGTCGCACAAAGCAGCTAGTGGAACAAGGCAGCAACTGTGTAACGATAGCGAGAAGCCACGAAAATGGTGTTTGAATAATTTACTTACAAAATAAAATTATTTATCTGAACACCTAACCGTAACAAACACAGCAAAATGTGTTATTTTTGGTGAAGTGAAGTGAGAGAAGTAAGAAAATTGACACACAGCTTAATGTCGGTTTACGATGAAAAACTTATACGTGATGAACGTGTACGAATCGAAATTAAAGAAGGTATCTACGAAACTGTTCAACGGTCATCGCGTTATGTGTCATGTAGGAACATCCTGGACGTAGACTTGGACGAAATAGCTATATTCTTATTTCGTGTCGCGTACGTTAAGGGCTTCAGCCAATATAATTAATGGGAGGAAAAAAAAAAAAAAACTAATTATTCAATTGTATGTGTTTGAATATCTAATTTCAAAAAGAAAACTTAGATTTTTATTTTTAGTAACTACTTTAAATAATAACGTTTAAATTATTATATTTGCTAATAAATCCCTACTTCACTAAAATTAAGTTAATTTCTAATCATATCTGTTTGGTTGAACATAAGACGTGTACGTTCACTATGGACACCACATTTTATAAATGTTATTATGCATACGGTTCTTACGTAGACGAAATTGATCGTGAACCCAGCCTTACAGAGTGACGGCCGCCGGACGGATCCCACATCACAGAGAAGTCTGCATTGGCTCGCTCTCGGCGTGCGCAGACGTGCGATGCATGCGCATTCCGACGGCGCAGGCCGCGGGCTTATCACAGCACCTCTTGCCGCGCCGTCAAGACATGAAGCTATGCCGTCCTGGGAGAGCAGGCCAGCTTCCAGAACATACATACTACACTAGCTGTCGGCGGTTAATGCGGCATTTATAAAATAAACCAGAAATAAACGTCGCAGCACACCATCGACGAATCCAAGACGGCGACTTTTGTTAACGGGATGTATAGTCCATTCTCGGTTACTTCACACTTTCCTGAAGCTCTACTTAAGTTATACTTTCAGGATATTCGTCCGCATCGTGCAAACAAAGCTTAACTAAGCCTAGAAAATTACACTAATGGGACCACGTGCCGCATTCTTGCGCATGCAGGTGTATAGGAATTTTGCATGAGAACTTATTTCTTATTCCGGTTACCAACACATGTTTTCTCACAGTTTTTATTTACATTTACTATAAATGAAATCTTATAATTTATGGACAAAATATAAATAAAACTCCAATTCAACCAAAAACAAGGCACTTATATGAAAAGTATAAAATACTTGTGATACATAGCATATCTAGGAAACAAACAAACTCACCATAGATTGGGTGATTTTTCAAAGGTTTGATTTAGAACGTGTGAAGAAACCGCTGATAGCCTATGGCAGTGGTAGAAAAATAGCGGTTCCGGGACAGGAGCTGGGGCTTTCGGACTCAGGACTGGCCGCGGCTATCTTGGATGACGTCATTTTCCCCACAAGATTTCCCTTTTTTCCCTCAAAAACTACCAAAATCGTCAAAATTTCCCCAAAAAAATATGTTTTGCACAATCGGCTCGATGACCACACATGTGGGGCCGTGACTCCTTTTTAGGGAATTAGGAGTGGAGTGGGCTACGCGAGGCTCTCGAAAGAATCTCGTCACTTACAAGCCAGTAACAGTCATCTTGGCGGAAGAATGTTCGTGTTCATTGCCCCCCCCTCCCAAAAAAAAAACAAACTTCTCATCATGATCTATCATTAAACTTTTGGTTTTCTCATATTCCTTCCGGTCGCCTTTCACCTAACAGCCCAGTAGTGCATGATCTTACATTCCTACCGTATGTTGGTAGGTTACCTAGATAATGTAAACTCACGCTACTATTTTAGAAGAATCTAATACAATCACGAATAAAAAAATATTTGTGTGTGTTAATTTTAAGAGGAAGGGGATTGCGCCATTTTCTCTCACATAGAATCCGCAGCATCGGGATTTCAGAATCACGCGCCAGCCACGTTTCGAGGACGAAAAACATAAAGAAATTGCAAAACGTAATGCAGACAAACGTGCACGTATTATCTATATAAAAAAAACTATATTGAGTACAAAGATTTATTTGGTATCAGCAATTCCATGCATATTTCAGGCATACCGAGATACCATTTTGCATTTTACAGGTATCTAAAGTTACAATTTCGCACACAATGCGTTGTTGGCCAGTCTGATAACTCCAGAAATATATACCGAATCGGGTCATTATTATTCTCTTCGTAATGCAACGAACGAGTCTTTTCATCAGCTGATGCATATTCTTAGAAATATTTCCACGCCCACGTAAACAGTGGTAAATTAATGTTAAACCGTTTGAGAGGAAAAAATTCGACAATGTTCGACACGCTCACATCTGCAAATCCTTGTTGCGACGGGAAAATCTAAATCAATTTTGCACCGATTATATAAATACACGCGCGCATGAAACCAAATTAAGGTAAGAGAAAACAGGCCACCCATTACAGATATAGAGGGGAAAAAAGTGCCCAGTAACGAACTTAAGATAATAAACTTCATGCCCCGAACAGTGCTACATATTTATATTTCCGAATAGAAGCGATATTCCGAAGTGAAAAAAAAAACGTTGTATTTTAATTTGTATTAATCTTGAATCTTCAGAGAAAACGTCTATGTTTAAAAAAAAAGCCAGGCATACTAGTGTTATTGCATACATACGAATAATCGTGATGTCATGAAGATACAACATCACGTATAATGCAAGTACATAAGCAATAGATTCACAAGAAAAATTAGAAATACTTATGTTTACGCACGTGAGGTTTATTACCCGTGCAAAATAAAAAAAGTATCAGGTTTCAGGAGAGATTACTCAGGTCAGAAGGCCTACTGCAATCTGCGAAATTATGAAGATTTGGACACATCAGTTCAGGCTCCCCATTGAAAACGGCACCCCAGGCCCATTTTGCAAAGATGACCTCTTCCACGGTGTCGCATAAGAGGGGGACTGCAGTGGCTAGAGCTCTCGTTTCCCATCACGAGTACGCGTACAGCATCATTTCTTTTGTACACACATTTTCGCAAAGGGGGCCCATCTCAACACCAGTCCATTCTTCACTCGGCCTCTTCCCCCCAACACGATGAGACAAATTCGATTCCCGGCAGGGTCGCTCCGAGATTTTGCCCTTTCATTTCTCAAAAACATTCGTTCCTCAGTTAGTTTGTTTGTCAAACAAAACTCAGCCGACTTAAACAGCTCAAGAAAGACATAATACTTCAGATTGAACCATATTCCCCGTAACGCACTTTCTCGTTCAATTTTTGTTTAAAACAGACCCTTGCATTCGATTTTATACACCACTAAAAGTTTTTCAGAAGAGCAGTATAGGGTAAGGTGCAATAAATTAAAAGTGCACAACTAAGAGCACACAAATGTATTATCCTACTTTTCCGTACATTCAAATGTTGCCTACTTCTTTGATATCTGGGGCATGCGTTTGAAGGTTTGGTTTCCCCAACTGAAAGGGCCAATTAAATTCCAGCTTCCCTAATACTGAATGCCTGTGGTTCGTTGCAGATAACTAACTACTCATAATGCCACCAAGTCACTACCCCGTCATGCGAAATAAGTTGGCACACAATATCTTCCGGTAGCCAACCCCTGGATTTACACTTGAGCCTAGCCCAGTACAGACTTTACATTATTCCATTCTTAATTTTGCATGAAACACTTGCGAAGTGGTACCACGACTGAGTGAACGGCATCTTATCATAGCTGCGGTTGTTCCTTACATTCCCTGATAGCACACGTCCTGTTTATCAGCCGAGCATCTATACTTGCGTATGAACATTCCTCTCCAAGATTTTCCGCTAATGCGAGAAAGAAAANAAAAAAAAAAAAAATATCTTCTCATCATTTCCCAACTTTTATTTTCTCTTTCCAAGTGCTTCAGGCATATTTCGTTTAATTTTTCTCTGAGAAATGGAAACCGACATAATAAACAAGTTTTCCTCGTTTCAGCAGAAACATGTTGGTAAAACAATGGCGGCATGGAGGCGCGATTATGGCCGTGCCACAGAACCTAAAACCTTGCGGGGCGGCGAAGGAAGCTGCATTTGCCTACAGCGACTTCGGCAAACCATGGAAAACATAAATCAGGATGTTTGGACTGGGATTCTCCAAATGCGAGTACCCCACCTCGCTGGGTAATTTAACTACTGAATTATGGGTATAGTCTATTCGCGACTTCTTCACACTCTGTAAGACGTGTTTGGTTGTCTCTTAAAAAATACATCATGTATCACAGGAGTTTTATACTTGTGTCAACGTATAAGTAACTTATTTTTGGTTAATTAAACATTTACATTTTGTCTATAGATTACAATATTTCATTTATAACTGATATGAATAAAGACAGAGAGAAAATGCGTGATTTGGTAATGCAAAATATTACTGCACTGAGTGCGCACGAACACAGTGCGTTGGTCCTCTGGTGTAATTACCTAAGCTTTGTTTGCACGGGGCGGAGGAATATCTTGGTAGTAGAACTTTAGCAGGGGTTCAGAAAAGTTGTAAGTAACCGTGGATGGACTGTAGTGTGTACTCTGCATTACTGTCGAAGCCACTGTTTTGGGCGTAGACCCACTTCACAAAAAAAAACCGTATCCCCTCGTTCTTGTCTAGGACACAATATGCGACACAATAAGTGTACTGTAAGAAGAACAAGTGTCTACTACCACCAGGCAGGTCCGAGCGAGGCGTGACCCAGAGGGAGCCCCTGGCGGGGAAAGTGTTCTGGCAGCGAGTAGCCCGGTAGACACGCACAAATGTAACGGAAATAATTGCCGAGGTGCTGCTCGTCGCTAACACACCGCGAAGTCTTTATCCCTGTCGGCATCAACACAGTTGTACACGGGCGTAGCAGGCGAGGGATTCGCAGGAGCCCGGACACCCACCGAGGGTTTAACGTCTGTCTCACAAAAGAGTGCACTTCTTTATTGGCAGTTGTGAAGGCAGAACTGTTTCCGGTTGTTTCCATGTATACAGTGGTGTGTCTCCCCCACCCCTCTCCAAAAGAAATACACTCAGCTGACAGCCAACCTGCCCAGTATGTCAACAGAAAATACTTTTGGCCGACTGAGGGGCGTATACGAGTTCGTGAGGGATGGAGGTCTTAAAAAAAAAGAACTAAATTCAAAAATTTTATTTATACTCAATGCTACAAACAGTCGAACATCTGTTATTTATCAGTATGAGCGTCCTATTAACTCTTATTCTTATTCAGCGCAATATTTCATTACCTACTCCATTTCAATTAAAGTCTTACCACAATCTTGCTAATATCCCCTAAACTGTTCCAATTATTTCCACGCGTTTAGTTAAAACTGTATATTTCCATCGACCCGAATGTCTTTTCACTCACGCATCCACTCCACAGTCTCGCAGAAAGTCCCACTTTCACTGCGCACAAGCTCGCCGACACACACTCGCAGATCGCTGCAGTCGTCCCTCGCCGCTCCGGAATCGCTCAACTGTCGCTTAAGGTCGCACGAGAAGCCAAACTCTCGGCTCTTAATCACTCGCTCCTCAGAGGCCCGCACGTGATATTTATACTTGAGGTAGGCGCAGTTTAGAACGTTCTCGGCAATCCAAGTTGTTCTGGGAAAGGCAATGACGATAACGACATTCCTGCGTGAAAACTGGAGAAATATGAGCTTCTTAGGGTCAGCGAGGTGCGAGTTGCGATAAGTTTATCGGCGTGTGCGGCGGCGTCCTTTATGATAGGCCGCTCGCTTCGTCTAACGTTACAAACTTGACCTCCAGCTCTCGGCGTCTTCCCACCTGAAGGAAACACCGGGTAGCGACATACAACAAGCAACAATGCTTTGCCATGAAAAGATCTTCTGTACACGAGACTACTTTCAGAACTGTCAAAATATTTCACTCGTTCGTTCGTAAGACAGGCCATATAAGGAACCCCACTGAAATTACGATGACCTCCATGGACTCACGTTTTCTGTAACTTCCGTATCATCTCTTGAAATTGCAGTCGACATCACTTTATATTTACATTTCTAATTCAGTATAGAGAGTGTTTTCACGTATGCATTCAGGATGATGCGAGCATCACAACCAAATGAAGGTTATGAGGTGCGTACTATTATTGAAAGCTAAAAACGTTTTCCCGCCAATTACCACGATCACACGAGTAATTATAACCCACAAAACCCACCGAGTTCCTATTATTTTTGTAGATTAACAGTAGTGCCCCTTAAATTTGATTTCGCAAGAGCGATTTAATATTTTATTAAAATTTCTATGCGCAGTTAATAAAAACTATATTTAAAATGTTGACAATTAAAAAAAAAAAAAAAATTATTAAAGGCAACTCATTAATAATGGAGTATTTTAATAGTTAATAATGTAGGATCAGAGGCAAATTATCAATTACTTCCCAAGACTGACTGTAGACGCAATAAAATTCAGCTGTCCAACATGAATGATCTTTGGTAATCAATAAAATTGTATTGTGTCCTTATAATTATTTAATCTCAAATAGAAAATCTGCCACGAAGATCACCTTCGCTTGTTAAAGGACGTGGGCGTAGAAACCATGGAGGAGGGGTGGTATGAAAACTTAATTTAAAAAATGAACCCTCTACTCCACTGGAAAACTATGTTTGCTCTGATTTTCCTGCAGAGTATAATGATGAAGTTTTCCTTTATCCTCGCATAGCGACCTCCATTCACCTCCCGGTGCACGAGTGAACGGCCTTGAATCTGCTATTGTGGCAGCACCCTAATAAGTACACGTTTTCTCTCGCACACAAGCATCAGTAAGTCGGCAATGTTAGCTTCCACCCAAGATTAAAAAAAACCTATTTAAATGCCACGCTACGGCGAAACAAATCCAAACAGTTCCGCACCCACCTGGTAAAGATCATTATGTTCGAGGCTTGGCTTGGCTTTGCTTAGCTTTGCTTCAATCGTCGTACTGGATAATGACTTGCACAGTTGAGTCGCGAGATTTGGGCGGCTCTTAACAACGAGGTTTTAAGAGCCGATGAGGGTCAGATGAGAATGGAGCAGCGCCGGAATGGAATGTCGGGAGAAACATGAGATACCCGAAAAAAATTTCCTACTTTTTTGAGAAAAATTAGAGGTATAAAACCACAAAATCAGTAAAATAAGGTCTTAATTTTAACAGCAGCTTTCAAATTTTTTACATTTTGTAATTAAGTTTTAAATAATAAATTTTTACACATTTTAAAACAATAATTTGTGCACTCTAGTAGACGACGAGAAAATTACGGCATGTTGAGCGTATGACACATAACTTTAAAACAATTTTAAAATAGTAATTATTACTTTATCATGTGTATTGATATTGTGGCTTCTATACGTCAATATACACGAAACATTTTTTATTCATAAACTAAGAGGCCGCGGTGGCTGACTGCTCGCCTCCCACAAGGCGAACCGGGCTCGATCCACGGCCGGGCCACTCCCGGATTTTCACAAGCGGGAATCGTGCCGGATGATGCCGCTGGTCGGCGGGTTTTCTTGGGGATCTCCCGTTCGCCCTGCTCTTGCATTCCGGCGGTGCTCCATGCTCACCTCGCTTCACCTCATCGGTTCTCAAGACCTCGCTGCTAAAAGCCGCCCAAATCTTTCAACTAAACTATTCGGAAACTATACACTAACTACTACTACTGTATGTGATGGTTTTGTTAATTCAAATATATAATTAATAAAATCAACCCCCTAGAAATATTATACTGAATAATTCATATCCGGTTCTTGATGTGATGTTTTGTAAATCAATCCTCCCATCGCGACACTTTTCCGTGGTCTCACTTCCTGTACAACAATGACGTGTTTCATGAGCATCAGCAAGTACGTGCGCGCGTCTCTAGATACAAGATTATCGCCACCCGCCACCGAAAACTGTGTGAAGCTAAAATCATGCGGTTCCCGATAAACTGTAACTTTCCACTTTTAGACGTTGAAAGCCCTTTCCAGGAGCTACATTAAACATCTGCGTCCTCCATTACCCCGTGTAAGGTTAATTTTACTCATGTTAGGAACAAAACGAGTTTTCTGATGGGAGAGTTTGGCGTAGGGAAAATTTCCGCCGCTAGGTGCGCAGTGTGCCAAGGAGGTCACTTTTAAATAATTTTTAAGCTACGTGAATAATTAAAGAAAAAGATTTCACTTAGTTTAAGTAGTTATTTTATATTTGATTTATGATTCCAATTTATGTGTTTTTTTAAGTAGAAAATAGAAACAATCCGGTACGCATGCGACACTAGTGGAGAAAAATTTTAGTTACCAAACTAAAAGCATCGCGTTTCCCAACCTGAGTAGAATAAACCTTCCCCGCGACTGAGCGCCAGGCCGCATGTGGGTGTGTGCTCCGGCAACTGCGATATTCTTTGTTCTGGTTCAACACCTCGAGATACTGGCTGTTCACGGAGAAAATTAACACTTACGAAAACCTTGCTTATCATCTACTTGTACTCACATTGTGTATTCTTACACCATATGTAAAATTAACATTGTCATGGGACTGATCACTTTATTCATGCGTTATCAAGTAAGTTTTTTTTAGTTTGCTAATTCTTGCATTTTTGTGCAGTAAAAGAACATAAAGCATAATAAATAATTTCAGTATTCACAAATGTTTGTGCAATACTTTTAATTCAACGTTGTTACATGGAACTACTTTCCCACAGTGGATAGGTACCAACTTAATGAGCGCATGACAGTGTGCCCGTTAAAATAAACGCAGGTAGGGGCAGCGACATTTTACAAAGGTTGATTTCGAAAGTGCTAAATGAGCCGTGAACACCCTATAACACAGAAGACGAACACTTAGAGCGTATTTCAAATTTACACACATCACGCCGAACAGATACGACAGAACGTACCTGTACGTAACGTAGGCAGATTTTCAACGTTACAGTTTTGGTGTTTGTTTGGAAGCTCGATTAAGACCACTAGGTGTTCGTTCGTTGTTTTTATACTAATTTTCCGAAATAAATGGTTGACAACTTACTAGTTGCTGCCGATGGTTTGCACTGCTCTAGTAACTTCAATGTAAGACATAACTTCCACTCAATGATTTTAAAGTGCGTATAACTTTAATTTATACTTTTAAAAATATGCTAAGAGTTAAATATCGATTAATACGTCAGTACACGTTTACTACATACGTCTCCAGTATGCCTGCCTAGACCTCTGCACTGCACTATGATGTAAAAGTTCCATCCATAAAATAAAAGTAATTTCATTTTAAAGTCGCAGAGTTGCAAACTACACAACAACGCTGCACGCCCGTTCAATGTCTTGCTTCTATTCTGTCTCTAATTCTGGCCAGCACGTGCGCAAGAGAGTGAAAGAGGTGCGATATGGTATAGAACAACACACGCGTGTCTAATACCCTCTCGCTGTTATGGCCACCTATAAGCCGCCGCGCCGCACGCTTCGTTCGATTACCTGCACTTTTAATGGGTCGGTCATTAATGCAGATTACGGTGGACACCATTACCGAATTAAGCCGCATTATTTTTTAGGGTCGGTTTGTCTGTCTCTCTCACACACACGCCCACTCAACCATATGGCATCAGCAGTAAATCATTATAGAAGGAACTCAATCGTTTCAGATTTTCTCAGTTTTGTTTTTCGGAGCTAGCTTCTTGGACATTTGCAAAGGAGGACCACATGCGCGTTCTTTGCTCGTGGCGCCGTCGTGCGTCAAGCTCATTTAATTAACGCTAGCAACAGTTCCTTTTTCTCCCACCCCCCTTCCTTTTATATTCTCCATGAGACAACTGGCAGAAATGTTTGACACCATCCTAGACAATTTAACCAAGCAACAAATAAATTTGCGGCCAAGGGACATACTATTTACGGCAAATTGAGCACTCAAACGTCTGTAAAACACACGTAGCCGTGACTGCAAGCAGTTTAATATTAAACACGAAGTGCGAAGTCTGCAGGAAATTCGTAAAAATAGTTTCAAAACTCAAGAACAACACAAAGTTTCTATTAAATACAGCAGAAAAGTCCAGTAAACTTAGCATTATATTGTTTGGAACCATGAGAGAGCAAATTTGAAATTACGGCGGACGTGTATACAAATGTCTAAAAGAAGAAACAAGGACTTTTCAAAAATACTCTATTAACTGCAAACAGCNTACGGCGGACGTGTATACAAATGTCTAAAAGAAGAAACAAGGACTTTTCAAAAATACTCTATTAACTGCAAACAGCAGTGGACCTGGGTAGGCCGCCGAATAGTGTTCACAGCTCCAGCAGAAACGTTTTATCAAAAAACCGTCCAACGTGTCTGAGTGTGGTCTGCGGGGATGTCCTATTTAAATGTCGCAGCTGCCAGCCGGTAGGCAGTGCTAATGCTGCGACCCGCAATGTCAACTAGTACTGTGTAATTAATAAACACTGCCTTAATACAAACACTTGCAACAGCGTGTTTGCTAGTAGTTACGGGTCGTCAACACCATTACACGCTGCAAACAGTTTCGGCTGTCATTTAGCCGCCCGTCTGATGACATACACCTGTTATGTCTTGCTCAATNTTGCTAGTAGTTACGGGTCGTCAACACCATTACACGCTGCAAACAGTTTCGGCTGTCATTTAGCCGCCCGTCTGATGACATACACCTGTTATGTCTTGCTCAATGTAATCTCAATATGTGATGTATTATAAAGGCCTGCTTTTTAGTTTAGAAATAATTAACCCACTAATTACAGACAGTTGCACGTATCTTTAGTAAATTCTATTCGCAATCAATAAAAACCATTTAGGCCTCAATTTGTTTCACAAGGTGTTTTGCAATGCCTAATTGCTAAACTTCAGGGCCTGTAGAGAGAACTCAAACAGGAAACTTCTACAAAAGTGACGTGATATAATACCATAGATGTTNCGTATCTTTAGTAAATTCTATTCGCAATCAATAAAAACCATTTAGGCCTCAATTTGTTTCACAAGGTGTTTTGCAATGCCTAATTGCTAAACTTCAGGGCCTGTAGAGAGAACTCAAACAGGAAACTTCTACAAAAGTGACGTGATATAATACCATAGATGTTTTCGAAATGACCCACTTCTCGTAGGTAGATGAAAAAAAACTTAACGACAAATTCCATTTCACGTATCGAAAACTTTCCAATAATTTAACTGCTCCATCATTGATTAGCCGTTCTAGTTATTTTGACACTGCATCCTGATTTGAAGATCTCTACGTGGCGCCTATCAATTTCGCAGTAAACNTAGCCGTTCTAGTTATTTTGACACTGCATCCTGATTTGAAGATCTCTACGTGGCGCCTATCAATTTCGCAGTAAAAACGGTGCAGAGCCATACAGAAAAACATGATACATTTTCACAAGGCATATAACCTCTCTAAATTAGCGGAAACACATTTTTTACGTGCTTAACTTTCATCACAGTACGTTTTTCCTGACGTGGGTTCCTCTTCAATCATTTTACCTATTCAGTTTCCGCAAGACCCTTAAGTTNTAGCCGTTCTAGTTATTTTGACACTGCATCCTGATTTGAAGATCTCTACGTGGCGCCTATCAATTTCGCAGTAAACACGGTGCAGAGCCATACAGAAAAACATGATACATTTTCACAAGGCATATAACCTCTCTAAATTAGCGGAAACACATTTTTTACGTGCTTAACTTTTATCACAGTACGTTTTTCCTGACGTGGGTTCCTCTTCAATCATTTTACCTATTCAGTTTCCGCAAGACCCTTAAGTTNATCACAGTACGTTTTTCCTGACGTGGGTTCCTCTTCAATCATTTTACCTATTCAGTTTCCGCAAGACCCTTAAGTTCGTAACAGGAATTTCGAAACATCTTGTACTTCGTAATACATACAGAACAACTTCCCCATTGCAAGAATTTAACTTGACAGCTAACAAACTTGCGTCACGCATGTAGGTGAATGTTGCTGGTTACCATATACCGACACACGCTCTCAGGTCCATTACTGTATACGTGCAAGGACAATGTACCGGTCAAGCTGGCCTTCGTAGACCTACTCAATAGCGTCACACAAAATCTCTAATGGCTTCCGCGAGGGCGGAGCAAATGCAGTGAAAACAAAGTAGTCAACTTTTATAGCACTNATGCAGTGAAAACAAAGTAGTCAACTTTTATAGCACTGATATAATAGGTGTGTTTTATGATCGCACGGTTTTCATATACATTATATATTTCACACTTCCCAGGCTAGAACAGGTGATTTAAGCAATTAAAACTGATACGCCGTTTTTAAGTCCCCGTTTAAACTTTATGCAACGATTAAATTACAGTAATCTAGCATAAGAGACTAAAGCTTAATCACCAACTTGTCAGATGCCTGCTTATGCTTAAGATGTTTCTCCGCACAATGCTCTGACGCAACCAACCTTATAAATTAAAATAAAAAATCTGACTAAACTGAGGCACTTCACAGCTAATTCCATTGTTCACAAAATACTTGAACGACCGTTTTTCTTCCATCTTATATCCCCCTAGCTCCCACACAAACGAGTCTACAATCAATACGACAGGACGTGAAATACATTACGCATGTAGAGAACCGGCAGTGTAGCTCCATCGCTTTATATTCCGGATACCTTCAGTAATACCAACTAACAAAAAAGTTTTACAAATCAANCGGCAGTGTAGCTCCATCGCTTTATATTCCGGATACCTTCAGTAATACCAACTAACAAAAAAGTTTTACAAATCAAGCGTGTGTGTTTGAAAGTTGCCTCTAGGGTATACAGTTATGGTTTACAAGGCTTCCGGATTCTTGCTGGCGCACACGTCGAATATGAATATGGATCCGGCAATAGAAAACATACCAAACCACTAGGACAAAAATTAGTTTTTTTCCTCCCTATGAAAACTAACTAGTGGAGAAAAAATATTATTGTGTATTTGCCGGGTCAGGGTTGGCACGCTAAGATGTCAGATCAATACTTGAAGGCAATGCCTACCGGCTGGTAGCTGAGAAATTTTAATAGGAAATCCCACGTATATTTTTAATATAAATAGGCCGTATGTAATTTTTTTAAAACATAAATTTTAAAAATTCCTTGCAAACCGGCTATACATGTTATGGAAACATCTCTGCTGTACGGAACTTCTCCAAAAAATTCGTGAAGAATAAATTTTGTTTGAAACGCGAACCTTTAAAATACTGGGGCGAAATTTCCTTAACATGGGATTTCCTACTTAAACTTAGCAGTTTACAGCCTGTAGGCAGTGCCCTTAATGCCCGGGTGGTAGTAGGTTTACTCCGTAGGAATTCTCACGTGGCAGGTAACACCATGGCGGGAAGGTTCCCCTTCGCTCTGTCGACAAACCAGAGCTTATCTTTTTAAAGCCATGTTCAGGATCTACTTTTCTAATTTTGTATTATTCCACCCAATGTAAAATTAAAGCTGGGTGTACAATCAAAAAATTATACGTTAAGAATTATGCAGCAACCGCGGTTCTCGCATACGGAACTACGTCTTCTAGATTTACGATTCACAATTCCCCTGATAGTTGCTAAGTCCAACCAATGAAAACTTGCGACAAGCCTGTTCCGTTAGTTTACTTTTCTTCCTAACAAAACCTCGTATAACAGCCATATTTAAGCCAAGCATCATTTTCCAGCAGAGAAGCTTATTTTTGTTAGCAAATATTATTAACACATTTTCTCATACTTACGTTACTGTAAAGAACAGTTTCCCCACCAACAACACTGATTGCTCTTTTTCTGATTGGTAGCCGCCTTATAAGTTTTATTTTAGATATAAAATAAAACTGTTTCTTTTCACGATTAAGTAAATCCCAACAACACACAACCTGCTATTGTAAACCAATACATAAAATAACGTTTTCAGTTCTTCTGTACACGTCATAGCGCATGATTAAACATTTAACTTTGCTGTTGTAAGCCCAGCTTACCATCGCCGTGGACCGTCTCACTTTATTCATGCATCATCCAAGTAAACCCGTGTAATTTACATTAAAGTAAAAGTGTCAATAACTTGCAAATTAGTACTCGCATGTGTACACGATAAACACTCGACTTTAGTAACTATGAATTTAAACATTATACTCCCTACACAAAGTCAAGTCGAGAACTAATTTTTATCGATTCGCTGCCAACCTAACTACGGGAGACTACATGCCAATGTGTGCTGTAGCGTATATCTAGCTATATATAGTCAGTGACGTTTTTTTCAATTATTGGTTCCGAAAGTGCTCACTTTACCGGGAACAGCTTAAATGTAATTTAGTGGATATTTAAAATTCCCGTCCTAATAATGTACTTGTTTTGAGTAATCTTATTTTATCCAGTGTAAAATAAAATTCGAAAAGGGGAGGGGTGTGAAGACCCGTTAAGTCCCCATTTGGATTTGCCCCTGGGAGGACCGGCCTCAACTCACGTACAGTCCATTCTCGGTTACTACTCACTTTTCTGAAGGCCCACTGAAGTTGAACTTTCAAACTATTCCTCCGCTTCATGCAAACAAAGCATAACGAACTCTATAAATTTATATCAAACGGACAACGCACCGTCATTATCCTACTATAATATTATAAATGCGAAAGTTTGTGTGTGTATGTTTGTTACCACTAAACTCCATAACGGNCGTCATTATCCTACTATAATATTATAAATGCGAAAGTTTGTGTGTGTATGTTTGTTACCACTAAACTCCATAACGACTTAACGGATTTTGATGACATTTGGTATGTAGGTACTTTAGGTCCTGGAATAGGACATAGAATACTTTTTATCCCGAAAAATTGTACGGTTCCTGTGGAATAACAACAAAACGTAATTCTGCAACGGCCGGGAACGTGACCGAAATTTTTTTTCCTCTGGTGTCACAGTTTATCAGGCCGCCCAAGGACCTCTGAAATGGCTTAACTACTGCTATCAATCNCGTCATTATCCTACTATAATATTATAAATGCGAAAGTTTGTGTGTGTATGTTTGTTACCACTAAACTCCATAACGGCTTAACGGATTTTGATGACATTTGGTATGTAGGTACTTTAGGTCCTGGAATAGGACATAGAATACTTTTTATCCCGAAAAATTGTACGGTTCCTGTGGAATAACAACAAAACGTAATTCTGCAACGGCCGGGAACGTGACCGAAATANCATAACGGCTTAACGGATTTTGATGACATTTGGTATGTAGGTACTTTAGGTCCTGGAATAGGACATAGAATACTTTTTATCCCGAAAAATTGTACGGTTCCTGTGGAATAACAACAAAACGTAATTCTGCAACGGCCGGGAACGTGACCGAAATATTTTTTTTCCTCTGGTGTCACAGTTTATCAGGCCGCCCAAGGACCTCTGAAATGGCTTAACTACTGCTATCAATCGATAACAACCGGGACCGAATATTTAACGTGCCCTCCGAAGCCCGGCAGCGCTCAGATGTTATGCCACTAAACGGTCACCCATCCATATGTGTGCCGCTGGGAACGTTGCTTAACTTTGGTGATCGATTAAGATCCTTCAGCCAAGGGCAAAAAGTAGTACCTAGGTACACTTATTTCTAAAGCTACAACTTGATGAAACTCACGTTTTGATTTTCATACATCGACGCTGGAAAGCGGAAATGTGGTAACTACGCGATAGTTGCACATATACACTCCAAAAACAATACCCTACTTCTTGGCTATCGGGTAAAAAATATTTCCTTCCTTTTGGGTTGCCATAATCAGTTAAAAACCTAGACCAACATAGCATATTTTTATAATTCTGTTTTCACATAAATGAATTGTCTTTTCCCAATGTATTTATTAATGTTTCACTGTAAAACTCAATTGTACCCGGGCGAAGCCGGCCGGTTCGCTAGTTAATAATATTTATCAAAAGAATTATTTGTTCCTAGGAATTATCGACAAACAATTTCCTCTGTTTTTATTTACTATAATTAAAATTGAAATATTTGTGCAATTCCAGTTTGACAAAAACATAACATACAGTACTTTTATGTCTACAAAATATAAAACGCTCTTAGGAAACCACGAACACATCACACAAAGGTGATTTTCAAAAATGGAGATACTTCAAATAGACTATACGAACATCGCAACAATACAGGATCACCAATAACAATTTTGTCTGCCTTTTCCATCACAGCATTTTAATAAAAGTTTACATTTTTCAAGCCACTCACTTAAGAGCCAAATTTGTTGAAGACATTCGCTATTACCTTTCAAAAGTAATAAGTTTAANATTTTTCAAGCCACTCACTTAAGAGCCAAATTTGTTGAAGACATTCGCTATTACCTTTCAAAAGTAATAAGTTTAACAATCTAATATTCTTTCATGTAAAACAGGCGCTTGTGAATACTGTGTATCTTCCTCCCCCTACGTCGGGCCAGGCCCCCTGCACCACTAATCTCTCTTGCACGAGTAGTATCCGCAACATCTACGGGCGGCATTACCACACGCACATGTGATTGTCTGTATATGTAGTTGGATCGCAGTGAAACCACCCTAAAGCAAGCCTTTTAAAATAAAAAAATCTTACCCGTTCCTCCTGACAAACGGTGGTTCCTTTACTAAAATACCACTGCCCCTACCTGACTGATTTGCACCCAGTAAAGTTGGTAATAACTGGGATGAACGTATTGTAGTTTAATATCATAACGTTGAATTAAAAATGTTAGGTAAACATTTGTGAATAGATAAATGACCACTTCTGTTTTCTATGCATAAGTATAAGTGTAAGAATAAGAAAATTTGTAAAATATCTACTATTCTAATAATTTTAGAGTTTCACTTGACCGCCGCACGAACAAAGTGATCAGGCATACGGTAGAATTAATTTAACATATAGTGGAACGATACAGAACGTGCTTACAATTAGATCTTGAGAAGAGCTTGAAGTGCTCAGTTTACCTTCAACAGCCTATATTAGAGGATAGTCCTTGCTGGCACAGCTATCATTAAATTGAAATTGGTAAACGTATTTTATTCATATGTGCTTTCTCTTGAAANATAGTCCTTGCTGGCACAGCTATCATTAAATTGAAATTGGTAAACGTATTTTATTCATATGTGCTTTCTCTTGAAAATTAAGATGTAAACAAACACGTTCATCGTTGCTGACCATGCGACTGAGACGCATTAGTGTGGGGTCAGTGAATGTTGGGTGCATGCGCAGACGACGNTGTAAACAAACGCGTTCATCGTTGCTGACCATGCGACTGAGACGCATTAGTGTGGGGTCAGTGAATGTTGGGTGCATGCGCAGACGACGAAAAATCTGCCTACCTCATATTTAGTCTATGGAAGATGACAGCTGCAGTGACACTTGTTACCGAATCAAACCACTCCTTCAGATGCAGAACTTACTTTCCATGACACTGACGAGTTTGTAATTCAATTTTTTTTATACTAGCGGTAGAATCACTTACATTCACACAGATACTAAATAGCTGTGAGGTTTTAATCAACTTTAACATCTTCAAGAAGAAGTCTCGCACGGAATGGAAACCCGTGTGGTCGCCTAAACCTACGTTAAATCACGCTCGTAATATATAATTCTACCGGGCATTTCCGGGTGAAATTCAACTCGGGAAAGAAAAAAACACGCCCAGAGGAGTGGTTATTTCAAAGGCGTAGGGCACTAGAGGCATTCCAAACACAAGTAGCGCCTGATACATTATTTATAGAAGGCCATCGCATCCGTGATGGGACGAAGAGGTGGAGTCGGGCGCGTGTAACCCTTCCCGCCTGAAAACCCAGCTGTGACGTCAGCGAAGTGGTGACCGCTGGGCTCCCTGAAGCCACAGTCCGCGCCGACTGTCTATTGTTCTCGTCTGAAACGTGTCTAATAGTTTACCAGCGCGACAATCTCTGCACACCAAGCTAAGGCGAAACAGTGCTAGAAACGAGCAGACCACCTCTGGGTACATGAAAACTATAGCCTCCTTACTAGGGTTACCAGGCAGTCGGGCTAGAAATACGAAGTTTTAAAATTAAACGGAAGAGTGCTTTAAGGTAAGCTAATAAAGCAATATTTACATAATTAACAGCTTGCAGAGGCGTTCATATGGTTCCAAATTAGTGCATTTCCACGTAAATTAATTCGAAAACAAAAGCGTCGTGTATTTTCGGACGCCAAACCAGTCTTTCATGCTCTATATGACTATTTAGGTTATGTGTCACCTCACACAAATTAACACATGACGGTAACAAAATGGCAAAAGGTTTTAATTATTTCTTTTGCAATTTTGCACCTGAAGGGAAACTTCTTTATACGGCACGACGGCAGCAAAGTATTTGTCACTAGAGGTCGGCGACAGCCATCCAGCTATTGCGAAACTCGGGAAGGTATACTTCGCAGATTGTGGTAAATTATGATGCCAATACAAGAATTTACAATCATGTCTCTTATCTTACAATTGCACAAAATTTTTGGTTTTATGCAACGACTACTTACTGATGCGCAAATTTGTATGGCAATGAGTGTATTTAAAATACACGTCTCTGCAGCGGAGTCATTGCTGACGGAACCAGTGGATCGGACAGTCGGGAGTGAGATATGAATCGGGAACAGCATGTACCACGGAACTATCCCGGCTTCAGGATAGTGGGAGAAAAAAAAAAAACAACCTTCGGCATAGAATGAAGGCGCCCTTAATAGATCGTTCACCGTCTCTAATCTGGACACATGCATTTATACATTTGGGCACGGTGTCTGACAAACGCCATGCAACATCTTTACGCAACTATGCCCACAGCTGTTTCAAATTTGCTCCAAATTACTAACAAATCGGAATTGAGGAAGTTGGCTTCCCATACAGTCGTATGATATAACAAGTGTCCGGACAGGTCACAGAAGAGTTCAAACATGACAAACGCAGGAAAGGAGCTACGAGTACTGGGTTCTCAGGACGGAAAGTTAACATGATACCGCAGGATATGTCTTCTGAAAACCACTGTGCTGTTTTATATACTCCATTCACGATTACTCCCAACTTTACTGAAGCCCTGATAAAGTTCTACTTCCAGGATATTCCTCCACCTCGTGTAAACAAAACGGAGCGGGGGGTGGCGCAGTGGCAACTCACTGGACTCGCACTCGGGAGGACCCGGGTTCGATTCCCGGTCCCGCCATCCTGATTTACGTTTTCCATGATTTCCCCGAAATAGCTCCAGGCGAATGCTGGGATGGGTCTTTAAAGGCCTCTAATCCCTCTTCCCTGAGCAACTTGCTCCATCTCTAATGACCTTGCTGTCGACGAGGCGTTAGGCCCAACTACCTACCTAACAAGCAAACAAAACTTAGAAAATTTGACCAAAAAGGTCAACACACAGCATTCGTGCGCACTCACAATATTTTTTTCATAAGAACTATTTCTTACTAGGCATTACCAACACATCAAATTTCTCTGCCTTTATATATATTAGTTACAAATAACATTTATATATAAAATATAAGTAAAAGTTCAGTTTAACCAAATACAATTTAATTTTATGTTACAAGTACACAATGCTTGTAATAATACAAGACATATTTAGTAAACAACCAAACACGTCGTACATTGGGTGTTTTTATAACGGTTTGATTCAAAAAATGCGAAGAAACCGCGAATTGGCTATAACTATCTACCAGTTGGCTCCCCCAGACTATCACACCAGTGTGCGTGTGCGTGCGAGGAGTGAGGAGGAGGAGGAGGGGTGGTGCTGTAAAGTGGGTCAGGAGTCATAGCGCTGACTTTCGGTACTCCCAAAATCTGCCGCTGTGGACATCCGTTCCTAAAGAAAACTGTTTCGTCGCCAATCCATGGCATTTCAGGTTGCTCCTTATGGACACCTCTGCAAAATGCGTCAGTATTGTGGTGTTAATGGCAGATCATGTAAAAGTCATCAGAATCGAATTTCTGGAAATGTATTCTGTTGTTGATATCTTGTACTAGCGAAGCTACCGCTTATCGCTCCGCTCGGTGGTGAAGAAGGAAGCATCTGGCTCTCTTGGTTGCTCTCTGGCGTACGTGTGAAGAAGCTATACACGGAGGAACATTTTACCAGTTGGATGTACTTTGATATAACTCACTTTTAAAACAAGTTTGTTTGTCATCATACGCAACACAGTGTTGGAAGTGTCATCGTAATAAGACTTAAGTTCAACGCATCAACAACCATCGGTAAACTTGCAGGCTGGACTCAACGTGACATGTACTGTAGATGATGAATCTGCAAATCGGATACTCCCTATTTCCGAGAATAAAAACACGGGTGAAAGAACTGTCCACATCGGCCACTGCACAGCTAATACAGGCGCCTTTGTGCACCACAGTGGGCAAGTAAAAACACGTTGGTCAGACCACACAATGTAAGTTCGATAGTCTGGGATCGAACCCACAAAATTCCACGAGAGTTATGTTAGTAATGTACTTGGCCGTTGGAACATCCTAAAAAGGCAATAATTATTTTACTTTTGACAGCAAGTTAAGATTGTTGTCTATTGCAGTGGCAAAATATTGATGAAATATTTTTTCGTAATGTAGTACTTGCATTCGTTGCACACCCGAACGGGACCGAAATGACAAGTAGAAATTCTACCATAGTGCTGTCGGGGCTTCGATTATTGTCGAACTGACCTTACTATCTATTGGCTGTTACTTTTTCGCCGTGTCCGGGTTGTACCAAGCACGTATTGTTGGTAAGATTCCAGCATTAACCGCGATTGCAGCAATCTTGAAATTAAGAGCCAGCCAGCACAATCTCTGTAGGAATGCATTTCCAGCGCTGAAATGTTGCACCAACCCAGCGGGTTGCGATGCAATTGTACATCCACCGAGCTGCATAGCACTGAATTACAACTCCAATGTTAACTCCGCAACTATTTTATAAAAATGAATGACACGGAGTTAACGGAAAGGCAACACAACGAGCGCCTTTAAAAGAAACGGCAATTAAAAAAACCAGCTATCACGTATCCTGTACACACGGCTCCAGGACCGAATATAAACGGTTACGTTCATATTATTATTTTAGGTAGGCCCTTACAGTAACTTATGGTGTAGGAAGAATTTTTTTTACTCAAGACCACCACCATCTTGTTAAATAACTTTTATTTTAACCTGTATGAGAAACATATTAACAAATCAGTTACAGAATTTCCACTGAAATTCCTTGACTTTTCCCTGTCAACTATCACCTACATGCACAGAATTTTCTGCTGGAAAACAGTTGATGCGGTGGACCTGTATTTTTTATTTACTCCCCTAAATATTTTTATCGATCTATTTTACTGATAACTACTATATTTATTTAAAGTTTTTAATGTGTACACGTTTCACAGATGAGGGGGAGAGAGGTTAGACCCAACTACATCTCTGGCGTGTTGGGTTGCGAATAATAAATAAGCGACCGCTACCGTATCCAACTACAAACATACCAAATCGCATTAAGAGAATAGACAAGGCGAAAAAAGTAAGGAAAGGGGGGCTTAAAAAATAAAACGCATAAGTACACGGTACACCATTAGCGTAAAAGGCAGTTTCGGCACGCTTAAATTTCATAGGACTGCGAAAATGTTACCAAAAACTCCACTGTGTAGCAGTGCACAAGAATTTCATTCCGTACTTTAAATACGCAGATGGCAAATATCAAATGTTTACAAACACTGACGGAACAGGTATAGTCAAGTTCGAACCAAATCTTTTACTACTCACCTCTTGTTCCTATCCCATTCTCAGCAGGAGGGCGAGCAGCTCTCTCTTCAACGGCGCGGCGCGGGTTCGATTCCCGGCTGATGCACAGGTTCTTCGCTTAGCTTGTCGTAACACGGCTATGTAGAACGACCAGGCCCGAAAGCCTTAAGTATAGTCCCACAATGGGCTAGTCATTGTAGGTCACATTCGCTCAAACTCCACACAGAATGAAGGCAAAATATACTTCACCCAATTCCATTATAATACACAGCAGGTCTTGAACTGTCTGTCTGTTACGTACAACCCACGTTCCTACAACGCGGAGGAATCTCAACTCAATGTTTCACGACGAATTTAGGGTGAGCTGAGCCGGCACTGCACACAAACAGGTGACAAACCACGTGTCATCACTCTACGTCACACTCGCCAGCGGTTCGTCCGACTGACAGCGCAGCACGCACAGGCGACCCTCCGCGCGCGACCGTGGTCCGCCGACGAGTCTTGTAGTTGAGGTTCCCGCCGCCGCTACTGCCCGCAGCACCGGCGGAGACATCTAGCGGCGACTCTTCGCACCGCGGCTACGCAACTGCACATTCACCGCACACTTGCAAACTTTGTCACTATCGGTGTTGCCAGATCATGGGATTTGTCCGATTTCGTAGGATTCTTCTGGTAGAATACAATTAAAATGGGATTAAGGTATTGTTTTTGCTTTGAATACTCATCATAAGTACCACACGGCCTTTTCTGGTATAAAACTAATCAATCATTTAACTCCTGTTTAAAAAAATTTTTACATCACAAAAAAAAACTGTTACTAATTAAATTATACTACTCAGTTGAAGAATATTTAAGATGCTTCCCCTAAGCTCGTGAGCGTCATTTTGGTAAATTGTTATCCGTTTAGTTAATGCTTTGTTTGTTGTGTCATTAGTAGGGCACTTAAAAATTCACAAGTTCAACAACATCCAGGCTAGACTCCACTGTCTTATGTGCAATCCTGCAGATAACAATTGCCTATTGGTTGCTTGCTGTAACAGTGGTAGGTGATAACTGAGCATGCATTTTGTTATAGGTTTCTCATTGGCCCAGGGTTCTCCAAGAGATGTCAAACAATGTGTGGACCAATGGCAAAGGTGATAGAAACTTAAGTGTTTTCCAACTCTAGCTTGTCTCAAAATTAATCCATGCATTTTTCAGGTCTCTAATAATTAGTATTTTGGGTGTAATGTTTTGATGGTAATGTGCTAAGTTTATGCCATTTATGAATTAACTTCACTCTTGTATAAAATGTATTCTTTGTAAGGTGGTTAGTGCTGTACGAATGTAAATAGATAAAGTTTTGACAAATCATACTAATATGTATTGAGGATTATGTGAGGATAACAAATAAATGTAATAGGACATTTTGATAAGAGCTTGTTCACAAAACTAAATGCTATGTTATTGTTCTGATAGGCAGCTTCAATTCTATGCTTAAAAACATGACTCCTTAAAGACCTTTTTCATTTTTAGTGTCCATTTTTAAGATTCCCCATTATATTCATTAGCAAGATCTAGAGGTTGTGATATAAATGTGTTTTTTCGAAAACACCAGGAACTTGTTATGGCACATCATTATTTTATATAAGAAATAGCTTGTGTTCAATTCTCACATTGTGCAGTTCAGGTTCTGTAGTACACATCAGGAAAACTAAGTCCTCCAAATTGCAAGAAAATTGCTGGATTTTTCAATATATGGTATATAAAAAACACAGTGTAAATAGCTGTGGCAAAAATAATCTAGAAAAAGATAAATTTTGATTACTATGCCACAGAGGCTAGCATCAATGTAATATTTTTAACAATGGGACATTTTGTAGTCAAATGGGACATTCCTGATCTCAAACTGGAATTTTTAAAATTAAAACACTAGCAGCAATGGATATCTTCAGATATGGTGACTTCAGGAGATGGCCAAATTTTATATTTCATCTCTTAAAAGACAATACGGCCTAAGTGGCATTCAGGCAACTATTAAACACAGGTGGTATGTATTTATGATATTGTCTTGTAACCACAGCGCTTGGAGTTCTGCAATGTTATTTTTAATAGTGATAAAACACTATATGGTAAGTGGTGATCTAATCTGCAAGAATGTTGTGCAAAGACAGTATCACTGCCTAAAAATTAAAATCTCTTCGTTAACTAAAATGTTACTTAGGCAGTATAGTTTGTTTAGCAACTATTTGCAACAGATCAAAAAGTTATTGACTTCTGTAAAAATCTGGTGGTAGATCTGATGATTTCAAGGGATAGATTTTTTTTCTATCAGATTATCACATGTATGATGTTCACCTGGAGAGAGCATGGAAATATAATGAGATGCACATTACATGTTCTATCGCATGTGATTCTCTCTATACAGGTAGCCATGTGGGCTCTCTCTTGCTGGAATAGCGATATGGTTAAGCCCCATCGTATGCAAAGTTTTGGCAACCTGTACAATCGAAAAGTACTTCAAGTATCAATTTATACAGTAAGTATTTCAGATGAAATTTTTTGCACTGGCAAGCAACTATAATGAAAAAAATTTTCATTTCAACTTGCAAGAACAAAAAATATATATATTATTTTGTGTAAAATTAATTGGGAATACACTGATATTACAATCTGATGAATTGATTAAGAAACTTTGCGTCTATAAAGTTTGCAACCTCAATCATACGGTTGCAGATCATGTCGCCCAGAAATCGCAAGCTCAGTGGATTTGTCATCTTCCTTATCTTCAAATAGATTTTTTTCACTGGACTTTACATGAATTATGTGTCTCAACTTCTTAAAAACAATTTTCGATGGTAGCAAATAATGGGCTTAGTTGGAGAGGTTAAGGGTGGGCTCTGAATTGGGAAACAACAACAAAGGCATTGTCTGCTACGAAAAGTTGAGGATGGCCAAACTATTTCCGCATAGACGTGACAGGGTGAAGCACTCTGATACACTGTATGCTGTACCTGCTCTGAGCACCAGTGTGATCTGTGACAGAAGTTGTTTGATATTGCAGCAACAGATCTCTCACGCCAGACACACTGGAGGTCACTGGTTCAAGGTATGGGTACTGCACGACAGGTGGCGCCACAACTGTACCACAACTTCCGCGCTCAGCCGTTTGAATATAATGGTTTCACAATTCAGTGATGCAATGCGGCACAACAATATTCTGAAAATCAGAGCGCTGGCACTGATAACCTGTAGAGCACTGCACAAGCGACAAGTTATTGTGCAAGAAAGTTTGCTCTTAGATGCAAAAAAGGAACGAAAAACAAATTAGTCATTCTGTAGTTGTTCTGTTAATAGCATGTGTTATTTTCGGTGGGCAAGGCAATCTTTCATTATTTTATTTTGCTTGATAAAAAGTTTAAACAGATGGTTGTACACTGCATGAAAGACAAGTCTGAAACTGGACAACATGTTTTCGTTCTCCTACTTAGGCGACAGCTGTAATAATCTGGGCTATCAATTCTCTGCAAATAATTTATTTAACGGTTTGTTACATTGTATCAAAATTACTAGAGAATAATTTTTTCCAACACACACAACTGTTGGTCTCCTCTGTTGTTGAGTGATAATAAAAACCAGGACTAATATGAAGATACTTTAAAATTTTTGATAAATAACGTAAATGCAGCAAACACGCCCAATAGATGATGAACATCTAACGGGAGAATCAGGGTAGCCAACTGCTGACTATGGCATCACTGTTGCCTGCAGCGCGGGAAGTTTAAAATCAGTCAGAGTCCCACAATTACACACATACAAAAATGTACACTTTTAACACGTCTCAACAACCCGCCCATCTTGAAACACTGCATTTCAACATTCACAAGGTAGAGGGCAAAGTTCCACTGTTGGATGTTTGAAAGAACTTTGGCCACCCTGGTCAGTCCATTACTTCCAGAGTGGAGTTCCACTATGCATCTCAGTTGCCATTGAAGACGTGGTAGTCTCTTCCTTCACCAAAACTAGCAGGTTAACAGTGAGACTTGCATTTTAGTCTTGCCACGTCTGATGCTGCTGCAATGTACGTTACGTGATATCTGTGCCACTGATGCCAAAAAACCTGTTGCAATCATGTAATAAGTTGCCAACATTGCGAACTGTTCAGTTGAACCTCATTTAGGTCTGGTTCGGGCAAGATGTTAGAATGGAGTTATGTAAACTTCTTCATAAAAAACAAATTACTGTAGAACTTTAAAAAAGCACAAGTATTGAGTAAAAGAAGGGAGGAAGGGGGGACATGAAGAGATATTTGTTCTTTGTTGGGATTTTCAGATGGCAGAGGACTTGTAAAAAAAACTTTTGTCACTGTTGTATGTTTGGCCTGTCTGAAATCTTGACATAAGGGAGCAATGCAGCCTCGACTGATCTTGTGAATTTTAAACTTTGTTCTAAAATAGGATTACATTCTTGAAACTTTCACACAGTCTGTCATAATCATTTAATAATTCCGAAAGGTTAGTGGAACTGAATGTCTTCACTTCAGGGACTCAATCACTATCATCATTGTTATCATTACTGTCATTAGATAGCTCGTCCAACTCGTTTGTAGTAGGTTCTTACACCTTTGCGTTAATAATTTCTTAACTTCTTCCTCTGTCATATCCTCAAAACATGAAAGAGGATGAAGTTAAGAAATTATTTGTTGAAGAAATCTCCTTAGACATACTCACAATGTCTTTCACTACCACATCAGCTTCTTTGACAACTTTCCTGTTTCTTAAACATCCTCCCCATAAGTTTTCCAACAATTATTTACGGTTGGTTGCGAGACCTCTTCCTATGAAGCCTATACAAAATCTGTAACATCACAAATATTCAGTTTCTTCTTCCAGTACTGTACCAC
Organism: Clitarchus hookeri; assembly: GCA_002778355.1. Classification (NCBI taxonomy): domain Eukaryota; kingdom Metazoa; phylum Arthropoda; class Insecta; order Phasmatodea; family Phasmatidae; genus Clitarchus; species Clitarchus hookeri. The sequence goes on from NQII01000162.1 coordinate 1,021,532, forward strand.
TGTTAGTAACTCGTCACATGATAGTGCATGGTAGTAGAGTGGAACCTGTCATAACATTTCTCAAGGGCTCCCAAGAAATGTCAGCCTTATACATGAGAAAAATTTATAAAAGGGTAATTTTGTATTGGAAAACATGCTTTGGACTAAGAGAAGGCAGCTTATTAAGCAGGAAAATGTTATAACAGGGTTCCACTGTAGCTCTCAAATTACTTAATTATCCCCTGGTCTAATGGATGTATTAAGGCACTTTTATTAGGTGGCATAAATAAAACTTCAGCATGTGGGTGGGCATTTTTAATTTATTCCTTACAATGCAGACACAGCAGCATTGTCCAGTGCCAATAGAACCTTGAAACTCAAGTTCATAGATTGAAAATAAATATCAACTTCTGGGATGAAACAGTTCTTCAACCAGTCCAAAAATAGTTTTCCAGACATCCATACCTTCCTATTAGCACGCCAGTAAACTGACAATCGGCTCTTGTCTTTGCCTTTGAGAGCCAAAGGGTTTTCTGTCCTATAACATACGGCCCCACTTCTACGGTAAATAAAATTAGCTGATTTAGTCATTAAAATTTCACCGTTTCGTCAAAATAATATTATCATTTCGTCAAATAAATTTTATAGCAAAAAAAAAAATGCATGCATTCTTCTTAGAACATGAATGTGTTGTTATTGTAACGATTTCCCTCAAACTAAATGGAATATGTTATTCATTCTTTTAATCAGTACATATTTAAGTGGAAAACATTAAAAAACATGTAACTATAAGGATGAAAGGACAACCTTACGAGAGCACCTCACGTAACGAAGTGTCAGATCATAGTAATTTTTGTTCGAAAAATCTTCTACTTTATCGAGACATTTAAAACTGCCCAAGAACATTGACTAGCATTTGAATTTTACAAAATTTTTACATCACCCACCTACAGCTTTTGTTCATTTGTAGATATTAATTAAATCCTGTTCAGTTCAATATCACTTCAACACAAATCCACGACCTAACTACAAAATACTAGTAAGTATTTTATTATTGATAAAATAAAAATACACCTTGCATGGTAAAAATGTTTTTACAATGAAGTGGCAGAAACTTATTTTTTTTTTGGCAGTATGAAAATCATATAAATTTGCTGCCAGTGCAGTTGTCCTTATTTTTTACGTCCTAAACTAGCATCACGTCGCTGTGCATACGGCTCGGAAGTGTTTAAGCAAGTGTCTTTTCCCGTCCACTCAATGTTTACTTCGCAGTTTTGCATTTTGGTCAGTTTAAGCCCCTGGCACAATAGGCAGTTGGTCGTGGTGGTTGTTGTTGGTGTTGGTGTCAGTTGAAGTACAGGACGTATTATATGTGAGATGGCATAATAGGCGGTTGTTGTTGGTTGGTCACAAAGGAAGTTGAAAATATTGAATTTTTTTACCACCAACCGTCCAATCAGAGTGCTTTGTAGTTTGGACATAAGAAAGACTGCAAAAATATGTGACATGGTTGAAATGGAGGAGAGTAAAGGTGCAAATAAAAGTATTGATATCCATCAGCGACCAGCAATTATCAATATTAAAAACCCAATGTATAAACACCTTTGAAATGTATGTTTTGGTTATGTACAATATTTTATTTATTTTCATTTTGGTGCACTGCAGTATCTTTCTGTCACATCACATTTTCCATTATCGCTTACCTCAGTACTGTTGATTTCAGACAATCAAAATCTCACCAAATGAAAACAATACAACTCTTTTACAGTTGACCACCAACAACACCATCACAGATGACGAGACACAGTCAATATTATCTTTATGACTAAAAAAAATCTCATATCTGTCAAATTGTTACCCTTAGAAACTAGGTTCATATAAAATTACAAAGTAATTACTGGATTACTTCCCCCCTCCCTTTCCCAAATACTATGTATTCAACACTGCTCACAAAAAGTTTAGCATATTCCCTGCTGAAATTCAAAGAATGAACTGGCCAGCTTATTCAACTGACATGAACTGCATAGAGAATGTGTGGTCCTTCCAGAAACTAGCGATTTCAAACTGTGCACAACCACAAATGATCCTTCAGGCATTAAAAACAGCAGCAATTGGGAATGGGACAATGTGCCTCAGGAAATTCTTAATGATCATGTTTTTGGCATGCCTAATCTGACACAAGCATGCCTCAGGAATTGTTATTGACGTTTATCAATGCATCTGAGAAGAACTTTTTTTACATATTGAAACCAATGAGATTCCTTTGTTTACATTGTTTTTCAGTTTGACGTGTGACGAGTACATAAGGTAGGAATTACGCTGTATTCACACCCTGAGAAATATCCCCCGGGGAAGTCCCACCATATGACACGTGGGGAAGAACCGAAGCGAGAGAAAAACAGGGAAAGTCCCGAAAAATAGCTGATATAAGCCCTCGGCGAAAGAATCAAGGGAACCCCCTAAGAGATTAGTGCAGACACAGCTCCCAGGAACCCTCGAGACGCTTGCCGCACCCTTCCCTCCACCTTAGTTTGAGCGCGCGAAGAGCTGACAAGACACAAAATCCTACCCAAAAAACGCGCGAGGGACACCAGGGAATTCCCAATTTCTGTCGCGACAATCTACTGACAGCCAATTTGAATATATCGGGAGACGGGTTAAATTCGGGAGCAGCCAAGGTTCGTGGTCATTCAGTTGTGGTCCAGCAGTCGTGATCAGTCGTGGACAAGGAGTTGTTCGGCAGCTGCGATGCGAGACAGAGAAGGCAGTTAGGCGAGAGGCAGTCGTATCACAGGGCCGGAGTCGGACCCGGCCCAGGCAGTCAATTGTTCACAGTCTGTTGTTCGGGAGCAGATATCGCCAGCCGAGACGGGAGTTGTTCGGCGGTAAAGCCGCGAGATGAGATAGATGCAACCAAAACGGGAGAAGCCGACATGGGAGTAATCAGTCGTGTGACGAGAACAGTGCCGAGAATATGAGTAAATTCCCGAAAACGAGTGGTGCCAAGAGGTGCCATTCCCCATGGAGACGTAGTCGTGCGCCGTATGGCGACGAGGCAAGCAGTCAGTCAGTCAGTCAATAGTAACGTCACCAAGGAGAGAACCCAAAAACAGCCGAAACTTCATGTGTAAATTCCCGAGACAAACCCAGTAAAAGAACAGAGAACTTATGAGTTCATTTCCGAAAACGTAGTGGCAGTTTCCGCGGTGAGGAACGCAGAAACGCGGGCCGGAAGCAGGACGAGGAGGACGCACTCTCCAACCAGGAACGCCACCCGGGGTCGCAGGGAAAGTAGAAGTCACGGGGAACCAATCCCGGACTTCAGAGAAAGTCAGTCAAAGCTGCAGGAAAAAGCCAACTTAGTACAGCACGCCAACGAGAGCCAGTCCGAGGGCCTGAACCAGGACCACCCAACTCACCATGCCTCGGCTACCAACAAGGACAACTCACCAAAAGTCGCAGTCACAGATAAGTAGAGAAACGTCTCCCTTCAACAACCTTCCCCAATGCATAGTATTCAGCCCAGCAGCCCTTCAGGCTTACGACTAGAGGGAGGCTCAGTCTCGCCAGTGTGTGTAAATAACTATGTGACCTTCAGATCAATAAAATCCTAGTGTGTTAAATAACGGAAAATACGAGTATTTGTTTACCCCTAACGCAATAATGACAGGTGCCCTTAGTCTGCACCTAAATAATTTAACTATATAAGCTACTGGCCACCACTCTGTATAACTCAGGTGGCCTAGTAGCGACAAGTTTATGCCTTTTGTTTGTTTCATACTGGGATGATGTAAACTAGTATTGGGTTGTTTTCCACTTTATGTGCTATTAGTAGTCAACATGGAATGCAAATTACTTTTATTCAATGTAACATCCTGGAGTATGACATGTATTTATTATATATATATATATATATATAAACTTTTTTCAACAGCAGACTCACCAGCCATACATACCCCATCCAAGGCAACTACAACCGTGCAACAGAAAATCTGATTTATCAGCTACAGTGCCAACACTGAAATACATCGGCCTCACCACCAACACACTCAAGCAGAGAATGAATGGCCACAGAGCAGACACTAAACCAGCCATAGCTGGTCACATCTTTAACCTACAGGACAAACCAGTTGTAGCACATGCAACATCACACAACAAAAATTTAGATTCTTGCTACAGTACCAAAGTTGTGAGAACCCTACCACCTTCAAGCTCAGAAATCAGATGCTGGGAATTAGCTCACCAATTAATAATAAAATCCTAACAGCCCCCAGGCCTCAAAAGATTATCACAACTCCAAACCACAATCATTAGCTATACCTGCAAATTTTCAATTTTCCAGTTTCGCCCTAGTTCACCACCTGGCCGCTAGGTGTACTACCAACTTTCACCGTACTGCAGTGTCCTACAACTTGGTGCCTGATGAAGCTGGACGTCGCGAACGTGCAATTGCATGGAAAATGTGTCGTCCTGTGTGTGTGCATGTGCGCACACATGCACGCCTGTCAACAAGTACTACGCTGTGAGTACTTGAATTCCTGTCCGTTTATATATTTTTGGTAAATCATAGAAAGATTTACTGGCTGGATGTAGTGGTGATAAATTAGTGCTTCACAGGATGAGTTGACAGCTACTGCCTGAATCACTGAGTTACGCCAAAGCTTAAAGGGACTATAGTAATTGAAGCTGCCATGCTTGCAGCTCCCTTACTCAAGTTCTCCTTTGGTGGAGCAACACTGGGAGACAACAGATGAGTATCCTGATTAAAAGGTGAAGAAATAATGGGATATTTTTTTGTTTTTCACATATTGCTGCTGCACCCTCCTTCTCCTTCCAACTCATCCCACTTCTTACATAGCAGCATTTTGCTAGGGCTGATGTGCTGCAACGTCTACCCAGCAGGCACACTAAAGCACAGCTGGTGTGCAAGTGAGGAGAAAGGTTGAACACACTACATCCCTATCAACTACAGGCTAAGTCCATCTCACTACAATATTAATCAGCACAGAAAATCAAAAGGTGACATTTTAGTTACAGTCAACTTTATTGGAATTGCACGATTTAAACATTCTTGTGCTAGGTAAATCTAAAAATACACCAAACAGCTCTCTTACACAAAAGTAACTTTTTGACCTATCATTACTGGTTTGATGCCAATACTACATTTAGAGCAGAATTCTGCTGTTTGAAATGGCAGAGTCGTGTTGATGAACAATCTAACACAACAAGTGAAACTAGTCAGAAAACAACTTTGCATGATTTCACTTGAATAATGCCAAGGATCATATCTCAATCAAATTTTTGTGTGTTAATGGCACCTACTTAGCGGACTCTCCTAATGAACTTATTTTTTCTTCAGAAATTTAAGACTGTATTGGACATAGTTGCAAAAAAAATCTATCTCCATTTCATTTACCAAAGAAAGTAGAGTACTTGCACAAAGGATACATCTATACTTGACTGTTTCTTGAAATATTTTGCACACATGATAGTTAAACAACATACGGTGATGCACAACTCCAATTACCTTAAGTGATAACCTGGTGCAAGTTGGCATGTGAAGAATGACTCACGAAAGGTGTAGCCAAGAAAGGACATTGATTCTGTTACTAGTGACAAGCACAACAGTTTTCTGTATGTCCAACTATTATTTTCACTACAAACTACTAATTTTAATAGAACAGTACGATGTTTCTTCAACGGTTTTATGGTGCCCCATCTTCCAGGTTGGAGGCAAAGCATACATGCCATGCAAGACAGCTCCACAGCTAAGCTCACTAGCAAACAAAATCTGAAATTTAAAGGTGCTGCCTTCCCTTACCTGCGCCACATTTTCGAAATGCTCGTGACTCTTCTGATAAACTCTCGCTTTCTGCAGGTTGCGACCAATAGCTACATTCTTCCTCAGGAACACTTCCCCATGGTTGGCCAGCCAATCCAAGACCTGTAAACAACAGAATAGAGGTGGGATGGTTAAAAAATGTTTATCATCTCTTGCTAAAATTTAATTTTTTTTTAATTAAAAACAATTTGCCTCGATATTAATTTTTTCTTTCTATTGCTTCACCAGCATAATTTATTTACACTTTGTCTGTACAATCACCTATCACCTGTTAAATCTAAAAAAAGTACAGCCAGAAACAATCTCTCCTTCACGACAGACAAGAGTCGAGAGTGATTTTCCTCACCTGCTTGACATCCTCCTGGAACAGTCTGAGGGCCAATCGCTGATGCAGTTTGATCTTCTTGGCATGCCACTTCTGCTCCAGGGCTCGGTGGTGGTTGAGTATCTGGTGGATCACGGCCAAGACGTGACTTGCACCCTCCGAGTAATCCGCAGCAGGGTTACTAGGGTGTCGACCGGACGTCTCGTACACCCCTTGTCCTTCAGTCGTCACCTGCGGCACAGTTACCACACACATACCACGCAGCACGCAACCGTGTGTGCATCTGCTGCAATTATATTTCTATACTCTGTACGATGTATTTGCACATGTTGTGAACATGCAGGCAACTCTATGCAGGAATCTCACTTAACTATTCCCTTTACCAACTCTCCTAAAATATAGTTATATTCACAATTCTGAATTCCAAATTGAAATTTGTACCATAAGTCACTAAGAGTCAATGTTAAAATTACACCTGCAGCACAAAAAAAAAAGCAAATCAGAGACCTCTTAGTAAAGACAAAGCAAGGACCATTTCCCTTACATCTATCTGACATTGTTGAAAATTTTATGGCACATAAAATGTTTTCACAAATGTTTCAAGCAGAATTACTTTTTATCCAAACTGGGTAACTTTCCACGCATGTAAATTTGGCTCGAAATATTTGAACTCAACATGTGATTAAATCACAGAAAATAAATATTTTACAAGATGTGTTTCAAGTATACATTATTTGTTAGTATTCATTTTTCTTGCAAAACTACCTACAAAATTATACAGCGTCAAATGTAAAACTTGCAATAATGTCTCTGACGCATTGCTTACTTCACAATCACTCCTGAGGCACTATGCTTTCACTTCGTAGAAATGCATGCCAATCACTATTTCTTTTCACTTCAGATTCAAACGTGCTGCACTGGTTTGAATGCATCAGTTTTAAACTACATGTATCTGGTATAAAGCCGTAGTGGTGCTATGAAGTAGTGTAAACCCTTTGAAACTGGGCTGCACGACATTACCAAAATGTTTGTACGAACTAACAAAGTTTAGGTGCATCACAAAGTTATGTAAGTGAAGACTAACGACATATCCATGATTTCAGACAGCTTCAAACCACTTAGGTTCTTACTTGCTGTTCTGAATTTTGTTAAGAGGTTGGGCTGAGAGTGAACAGTCACTAGTGCAGGTCCTAGTTGCAAGACCTTCCCATGCACAGCCTTCATCAGGGAAAAAAAAATTCCACACGTTTGGTTCTAATTGAGGAGCAGAAAGTTGAGGGGAGAGGAGGGGAGGGAGGACAAGAGTTGGGTCATCTTAAGAATTTTGCAACCCTGGTGCTGTATAAAGTGTTCCTTCTCAAAATTTATTTTTTAAAGCAATTTTCAGTGTTTATAAACACATGTTGCTTCCTAACCACACATTTTACCCAAAAAAACTTATACCAGGACAAAATAACCTATAATGTTATTTACTAACCTGCAACTATATTAAATATACATAAAGTATGAAAATCTTTAATTATACCATGTGATTTCTTTGGTGCCCCTTAGTGCGATTGGGGGAGAGAAACACTCCCTTTCCCCTTTCCAGCACCTCTGTTCTCTCAACGACAACTGAGCGAGCTGCGAGAGGGGTGCCCAAACGCTCAACAGGTTGAAGAGGTGCTGGATGCGACAAGAGTTCTGGATGAGACAGGTGAAGCAGCTGAATTAAGCATGCAATGGTATGCTCCAATGCACAGAATACAGTGACACGCCATGGTGGTAGTCAGCCGTGACCCCTCCAAAGAAGAGACGTTAAGCTGTACACACCACAGTGATGAACTAAGGTTGACACGGGCCAGCTGATGTTGGTCTGCAACTCGCTCCACACCTCGGCCTCGCTTACCCCTCCAGCCTTGGCTGCGAAGGGGAAACGAGCCGCCGCTTTTTCATTCTCTTCTCTCTCTACTCTTCTCTGTTACACACGCATCCTCGGCGCTGGCCCTGTGTTTCAGATATATACATATACAGGCCACAGTCACAGTTAAATGCTGACTCGCAGCACAGTTGTAGGGTGTTACTATGCCAACCACGTACCGACGCCTTAATCCTTTGCTTACAACTAGCTGATTCTTGCTGCTTCAGTCTAGAATGTCACGCTACCCGAAAGCTCACCGAAACCTTCCGCGCATCATGGCTACCCAGATATCCACGCACATAGAACTGAGTCCGAGCACCGTACGACTGGGGTCACCCTTGCCCCTCATGCCACCATGTCTTCCATGACAAGGTGTCACTCTGGTTGGCATCCTAGGATAGGCCCTTCAGGTCCTAGTCAGGGTACAAGTTGGTTAAGTGAGTGTACTGTTTCAGCAATAAACAGACAAACTGATTTGGCTGACTTATCACTCGTAGCTAATCATTCTTTCTCAACCACCTGCTGCTTCATCCACAGAACCTCCAACATTCTTGCTGGAGTAGGCATGATCTGCCGCCTTTGATACCTACCTTGCCTATACAGAGTTCTGTCTCTGCGGAGCAGTGGCCCACTAAACTGTAGCACCCTCCTGCAAGTGCTTGGGTCTGCCGTCGACATCCCTCCAGCCAAGTCCGCTGGAGGCCAGTAGACAGGCTTTCCCCATCTCACCAACTGCCTATCCACTCTTACTCTCAGTCCGTGTCCCTATGGTACACCCACTCACCCTCTCTGAACTATCTAGCCCATTATGCCTCGCCACAGGGCTGGGCGAGATAAAGTGGCCAAACAGGGACTAGCACTGATTAGAGGCCTGGTAGGTGGTGAACAGGGTGTCAGCCCACCAGTGAGAACAGAAGCCTACTCTGGCACATCCTGCGTGCTGTTTCGCCATTACCTCTTACACCACTGAAAAAACCGGTAACAGAGTCGGCCCTCAGCCGCAGACAAGGTGGTCACACGCCTGGATTTGACACCTAGTTTCACACCGTCTCGTGTGCAAACAATATCTATTCCCACTAGTGCTTCTCCTAGTGTTCAACGCTCCATGAGAGAGATACTGAAAACTGCCAATTTAACTCCCAATAGTAACCCCGCCAAGCGGACAATGTCTGCTTCCCAGCTGTCTGGGTGGCAAGGGCTCATATGCTGGCCAACACCAGTAAAACCCGTTAGGTGGGGTGTCAACAGGCTTATCAATACAACTGTCAGTGGTACCATATGTGTGTGTACCTATACCATGAGCATCTGCCTTAGTAGTAAAAAGGCATTGAAGATCAAATAAATTTAACAAAAAGGAAACTGGCACAGCCTTTTTTATGAAGAGGGTGACAACATGAGTTTTATAATAAATGTACCTAATGCCTTCTTTTTTGATACACAAACCAATTTGTTAAGACAATTTTTTTCAAAACAATTGTTTTAGCACATACACTGGCAAATTTCATGCTGTTACAAGTACCAGTATAAAAAGTTGCTTCAAAGTTTAAAAGTTTTGATTAATTTCATTTTTTAAACATAACAGACTGTACTTTATTATATTACACACTCAATCACAAGTGTCAAAGAGCATACAGGTGTATTAACATGTTCAGTAAAAGAAGCAAGCAATTGTGTGCTTGTTGATGGTGACACTAACGCAACATTATTATGACTCGCTTGAACAAAGGTGAGCGGCACTATGTAGCTGTAGCTATGCATTTTTTAATTTATTCACATCAAATATAAAAACATGAACAATTTGCATACCAAGAGTTATTGTTTTAGGTGCATTGAAATATTTTGACACCTCCTAAGTCTTTTCTGTGATACCACACCCTAGTAGCAGTTTTATGAATATCTCTGTATCAGATTCAACTACAACCATATGGCTTTGCTGTTGAGCTGGGCAGTATGCAGTCTTGAATTATTTTGAAATGCAAACATAATTTTCTAATCTTTAAATGAAAACGGTATTAACAACAATGTTTCATAAAATAAATATGTATGCATGAAACATTATCTTGCATACAAGTGTTTTCTTCTGTAGATAAAGTCTAAACTTTTGTATATTTCTTGGTGTGTGGCACGACAGCTTCACAGCAAACTGCATATACACTACCAGTGCCTTTGCTGAGCACATTTTAGAGGAAACTATTACATTAAAAACATACTGACTTAGGAGTTACAATTTTAACCTACATTTTATCCTTGCACGTACAAACACAGACATAAAATTTTCATTTTTTTTTTGTAATCTGTCGGTGGTTAAATATTTTATTGAAAGCAAGATCATTTGGAATGGAGCTAGCAGTTCACTTAGGAAAAGAATTAGCCACGGCCAGTATCAAAAAACCATCTTTGCATTCACCTGGAGTGATTTAAAAAAACCATTAAAAACTTTAATTGACATGGTTAGATGGAAAATTACACCCTGGTACTCCCGAATGCAAGTTGGTGCATTACTATTGTGCCACCTTGCTCAGCATCATACATGTTTGAAGGCAATTCAAAAGGCGAACCATGTGTGTTAATGACTTCAGTTGTGCTTGCAGTAAACAAGGGTGAAACTATGTCAAGCAAAATACGGTACAGTACTTATTTATGTAAACTATACATACATGTCACTGTGAATTAAAATGAACTAATCTTAGTTCTACAACTTGACAACATTTAAGTCACAATTGACATGGACATAAAATATAATTATTATTAAACACAGAACAAACCATACACAGTACGTTCAGACACTGAATACACGACTACAGCAAAAAAATTATGAAAAAAACATGCATTACAAAGAAAAGACACTAATTTACACACATGCATCTACAAGATGGGAAAAGCCAACCACATTTAACAATTGTAATGTATCAACAAATTTCGAAATTTTACAAAAGCTGAACACACAACAGCCACTGACAAAAAACAGCAAACACAGAAACTTACTGTTTGACCTTTCAGCTTTCTTCTTGAGTTCTTAAACAAAAGAAGGGAACAAAAAACCTTCAGATGAAACAAATAATAAAAAAAATTGGTAAAAATAAAAAATGCAACAATCTAACATCTGGTTGAAATTTAATCCATTTTTATTCTTCAATGAAAAACTATTTTTGATACATTTCTATTTTATTTGGTTTACATAGGTATAACTTTACAAGTCCGACAGTGTAAACCAAAACACAAACGTAACATCTCAACTTTAAGTTTTCCCATCCAGTTGTAATTTGACTGCAGGAAACTAAACCTGAAGAAATGGAAATGCAAAAGAAATGTGTCCCATTTTTACTTAATACCTTTAACTGCAAGAATGGGCCCCAACTTTTTATCTAATGTAAATCAAAAACTTTAGATCGTCATCCAATGGTGTTTACAGTGTATAATGCAAATTAGCCTGCACAAGCATAGTACATTTCTTCTAACAATGCAACTACAGACTTTCAATTCACTTTAACCACAGTTAAAAAGAATGACCAAAAGCATACAGACATGCTAAAAGCTTGTATGCATAATAAAATCTCAAAACCATTTTTACACATGTGAAGGAAGCTTTTACTTTGCTTCTAATACACAAATAAATCTAAATATAAAATAAAATTATTTCTGTATCACATAGAACTCAAACATTTTTTTCAGCCAGCACATACTCAGTAAAACTTACTTAAAACATTAATATAAAAAATGACAACAATTTGTAAATAATATGCAAGCTTAACATAGCGCACAAAAAATTTTTCTTTCCAAAATAAGTTTACACGAATATGACCAAAATGTAACAAATTTTCAAACAAGTTTTGCTCAAATTAAATAAACCTGCCTAAAATTAAGGACAATGATAAATATTCTTAATAACTGACGCGCTCAACTAATTTTTTAGCATAATGGGCATGTAAGGTTTTTGTAAAGCATTTTCTACATCTATGTACTTGTGTACGGAATGCATATTATCAGCTGTATTTCTGAATACATACACTGTCACATCTTTTAACTGAAAATTTAATTGTAATATTTTTAGTACGGTATTTATAAAGACTTAAACTTTATACAAATTATAATGTTTGGTTTACTTATTCTTTGGTGACCTACATTGGAAATGTGCCAAAGCACTACTTTCAGACTATGGGACTCTGTATTTGAATTCCAGATTAGCTACGACCGTATGCAGTATAATTAATAAATAGGCTTTGTGTTATTTTGTTATGTAAGTAGTGGTGAACAGGGATAATTATTACTTTTCAAAGGATCATTCTTTTCAGTCTTCATAAGTCAGTGTTGAACTGTGAGCTTTAGATCACATGGCTAACACAATTGTAGAGGTGAAAGTATCAGCAACTATTTTAACTCAAACCACACAAGTAGGCTGTGATAGACCTGAGAAAAAATATGCTCACCCTGAACACCTAAGAGTGTACACAGTCTGTTACATGGCTGCAATAACTACTTAGAATAGTTGCCCAGTATTATTACTAATTATTTCCTGCAGGCTTTGTTTTATTCCCTGAAGGGGAAGGAGTTCATCTGCTTCAAGGCTCCATCAATACCTAGGGTGCTTCCTAGAGAGAAAATTCCTGGCCACAAGGTGTGCCACAGTCCTACAATATGTTTGTCCTGTGGTACCAAGGGCAAAGCCATGAGCTATTAGAGTCCCTCCAATAGTGACAAAACAACAAATAGCACACAGCTGAAAGGTTTCAACCTGCACTCTATGTGGGGTACAGCTCATGAACCACAACTGAAGATGTGGAGCAGAGTGGTTTGGGTGGCTCTTAATGAGGTCTTGAGAGATGATGAGGGTGAAACGAGGTAGATATGGAGCAGCGCCAGAATGCAATGACAGGGGAAAAGGGAGATCCCGAGGAAATCTGCCAACCAGCGGCATCATCCTGTACGATTCCCACATCATGTGAAAATACTGATTGACCACGCTGGGAATCAAGTCCAGTTCACCTTGATGGGAAGCGAGCACTCTACCAGCTACACCATCCAAGCTGCCTCCGTCCCCAAAATTGTTCCAATACGCTTTCATGACTTCAGTTGTAGTTTACAAACTAGCAACCTGCTTATCCGAGACTCAAGTCTGTTTTATCCTCAAATAGCAACACCAACACAAGAAAAGAGCCAAGTGAACAAGAGAGTTTAGGGAATAGCAAAGCCATTCTGAGCCAAATGAACAGGAATAGTTCCACTGCTCACCACCATGCCAAATTCCACACCTGATGACAAAGGCCTGCAGATACTAGCCGAAGAGACACTTAAGGCTGCTGCCAGGAGTGATAGGTTAATTGGACCCTGGCTGACAAGATGCCAGCCGATCCACTTGAGCCTTTCATGACAGTGAAAGAGCTCCCAGTCCCTATGCTTGATGTCAGCTGCCAGTGTCACAAGCACCTGAACCAAAGTAAAGTTATTTGAAGGGACAGAGACAGAATTTCCTTGGAAGATAGATCCCAGCTGGGCACAAATCCTGACATTCTTGGAAAGTGACGAGACGTCAGATTAATGACTCCGAATGCATAACAACTAGAAACCTACTGAAGTTCTATCTGGAACATCTTAGCAGGACCACAAGGCAATGCCGAGAATGACAACAGATGAACACCACCTATCCAGAATTTTTACTTGCTGCATGTTGGGGGGAAGAAAGCAGAAGTACCCGAGATGCCAAATTTGCACCAAATGGGATCTTACCCAATGCGACAAAATGGCACACTGTACAGACAGGAAATACTTAAGTCATTGGAAAGATATGTAGATTGTCTCACTATATGGAAATATCCATGAAGTATCCTGAGGCTGATGCCAATATACAATAACACTCTTTTGATGAAAGCAGCATTACTTGTTTCCCTACATTTATATTTCATACTCTGCCAACAGAACAGTTCAGAGCAGTGTTTGATGGGTCTCAACAAATCATGTTCCCCAAGCAATACTACAATTTGAAAAGGTTCTATTGTAGAAGTTGAAAGATGGAATTGGGGGGGGGGGACCATTATGCTTAATATTTGCGACACTGCAATTTACCTTAACGCGCCAGAAATATGAACTCGGTACAAAATGATCAAATATGTAGTAACTTTGAGGTGCTAGCAGCAGTCAAAGGATGATGTTTGCTCACACCTGAAGTCTTCAAGTGTTGGAGCCTAGCGACATACAATGTTGCATAAGGAAGTACTGGGAATTAATTGTACATTTCAACACAATGTTGTGTTAGTCAACTGTAATTTTCAAGGAGCTTATAAATAAAATTGGTACGAACTTTAAAATTTTCCATAATTAATATACAGCACATACAACAACCTGAGGCATAATAAAATTCAAACAAGCCTGCAACAGTACACTACATTATTCTGTAATACCTTACCTTAATACTGTGTTACTGCACTGGATAAAATTGGAACTCAAGATAGTTAATATATTGTGAATTAATTACTTCCTATGGAAGAAACTAAAATGCCAAGAGATCTGCAAGCATATTGACTTCCTGCCTATCTTTGGTCAAGTTTATCCAGTATGTAAAGTAACTGGAAATTTAAGTTACCATCATAAAATGAGCAGCAACCGTTAGTGGCAAAACGAGCAATTCAAAAAAANAAAGTAACTGGAAATTTAAGTTACCATCATAAAATGAGCAGCAACCGTTAGTGGCAAAACGAGCAATTCAAAAAAATTAATTTATGCACAAACATGCATCTTTTCAAATAACTTGGTCACTCGTAAATAACCAACAATGTGCGACAAGCAATTTTTACACACAAGCATGAAAAATACTTTTTAAACCTATAATGATCTCATTTTTCACAGCACTCATAGTATTTTTTTAACGTAGCATTCAAAAGCAAAAATATAAAACCTGAAAATACTAATAAATAGTACATTAAAATAGATTATTACCACACACAAACAAAAANATACTAATAAATAGTACATTAAAATAGATTATTACCACACACAAACAAAAAATATAGCAAATACTATACAGCCCACTACATCTGAAACCGATGACCTACATATATTTACATGGTAAACTTATCAAAGTAGGTTATTATAAAATATTAACCCTTTCAATCACTGATAAATATATAATTTTAAGTATTGCAATGAACAAATATCAAATATTTTTGTTCGGAGCAATACTAGTATTATAGCGCAGCCATGTATTGTGACCGATAAAAATGGGTTTGTATTTGACGTCACTGGCAATGGCAGCAACTGTTTGCAAGACTTCAGAATATAGTTTCCACAACGAATATATATCTGTCACACACAAGGGATTTCCCTTCTTGAACAGTGTTTTCAGTAGTGTACAGTGAAGAACATTAAAGTAACTGTGCAATGTCCCATATATCGGACACTGTGATTGAAAGGGTTTGTATGATCTGCTTTTATTAACAGCAAGCAGGAATGTTAGAGTAATGTTATACAGTAAAGCAATTAGTAATGCCTCGCACAAGAACTAGCAATGTTATTTGGGCAAGACTGCGAGCAGCGATAGACAGTCGTAGAGTAGGTATGTACATAAAGAAGGTTGCGTACATGTTTGCGAGAGGCCACCTCCATTCCCGGCTGGTGACAAATCTGCACCAGGTGGTCTAGCTGATAGAGCAGCTTTTTGCTAGTGCTATGAACCTGCACACAGCCAACAACCAGCACCACATTAATACAACACCCCAGCCACGACCACGACATTCCCCCTCCAACATGCGACTGTATTCCCACATTGCTGCCTTCACTCCTGCAAAAACATTTTACATACTATCCTGCAGACATTAACATGCACCATTCACTGTGCCACACTTTACCAAGAATCACCTGCTATCTACCATGAAATATACAAGTAAAAAAAAATTATCTTGAAAATCACACTGTGTGCGCAGCCTACCATTTTTACCCATTTCCGCACACAATACTCGTAAAATGAACTGAAGAATGTGTCGCAACATTACCATTATACAATCGCATGTTGGAGATTAGTAGGTTAGATAATCCCACATGACTTATGCCACATAGACACTGCTGTTACATATTTACACCAAAGTGCCCTCACACTGTCACTTGCTTTTGTGGGTAGATGTACGTCTTTCCCAACAGCACCAATAATAAGAAAAAAAAAANTGCCCTCACACTGTCACTTGCTTTTGTGGGTAG
The DNA here is from genome assembly GCA_002778355.1 of Clitarchus hookeri. Lineage (NCBI taxonomy): Eukaryota > Metazoa > Arthropoda > Insecta > Phasmatodea > Phasmatidae > Clitarchus > Clitarchus hookeri. The sequence goes on from NQII01000162.1 coordinate 1,037,762, forward strand.
ATGTACGTCTTTCCCAACAGCACCAATAATAAGAAAAAAAAATAGGGTTAAGAACAATTTAGTGTCACATCTTAGCACTTATAAAGCTATAACATCTTATTCTTTACCANAAAAAAAAATAGGGTTAAGAACAATTTAGTGTCACATCTTAGCACTTATAAAGCTATAACATCTTATTCTTTACCAGCAAAAAGGATGTTGGGTACAAGGTCCATCTGTAATTTGTTCTAAGTGAATTTTAAGGTAAAACCACAATCTGTTTAATGATTATGACTGATTTTGACACTAGTAAAAGTGTATTTTTGTTTGAAAGCTGTGCTTTTGAATAGCAAATACTAATAAGTAATCCATANATTTTGACACTAGTAAAAGTGTATTTTTGTTTGAAAGCTGTGCTTTTGAATAGCAAATACTAATAAGTAATCCATCTATTAAAATCATTTCCACCCAGCTCTTTGACATCAGCATACTGCTATCAATTATAGACAATTTTGTTTAATACAGAAGGCATATTTCTACATCAATTAATATTAAATTAAGAGAATAATCCCAACCAATTAGTTTACACAATATTTCTGAAGATTTAGAACCCCAACAAAATTTAAGACAAAACCACAGAATTTACTAACAAATTACTGTGAGGGCACAAGACAACCAGTAAATTGTATGTGGAATAAGCCACTTTGCGATCAAACACCAANCTAACAAATTACTGTGAGGGCACAAGACAACCAGTAAATTGTATGTGGAATAAGCCACTTTGCGATCAAACACCAAATGAAAACAATGAAACAATAAAAGCTTAGGAAAGAAGAGAATTAAAAAAGTTTTTAACAAAAAAACCATACATTTTTGTTGGTAACATTATCATTTGAGGCATTTGACGTGGATGTGCGACACTGAGATGATTGAACCAACAGGTCAAGTCCATTGAGCAAAGCTTGATAAGAATTGTACACCTGTAAACATCAGACACTTGCATTACTAATGACTAAACATTACGCACGGCCACTACATGGCAAAGAAAACACTACAGCTTGCCTTGCCACTTGCACAATCACCATCTACCAATCCCAATCATGATCCTGATGCTGTGATATGTCCAAGTACCTGAGCTAGCACTTGGTACCATGCATACAACATCCAGTACAGAAGCAACTTGCTAGGAGAAAATTGTAACATTAACGTAACATGAAAGGGAACAATTATTACAAAGAAAATTATGTAGAATTTTAAAACAAGAGAAATTTACTCACACTTAAATATACACACATAATAATACATGGAGAATAGTGGACACAAGAGGTGGATGAAAAAAATTAAAAACTATCTAGAGAGACTGAGAGCCTTGTAATAAACTTAAACAACAATCGTAAACATAGGACGAAGCTCAGTAGCAAAGCTCACAACTAAGATGCACATTTGCACGCCNAAACTTAAACAACAATCGTAAACATAGGACGAAGCTCAGTAGCAAAGCTCACAACTAAGATGCACATTTGCACGCCTCCTTGCATGAATATGTAATTCACGAATCCAAAAATTAAATCCGTTAGATTACAAGGTTTTTTTATATTGCATTATAATATACTGAGTCTTGAAAAAATGACTACAGTAGTAGATTTATCATAAAGGCCCAACTATGAATACACCAAATTCAACAGGTATACGCAAAAAAAAAAAAAAAAAAATCAGTTCAAACTTCAAGAATTATTCACAACTTACAATAATAAATGTTAACAAAAAATTACATTATAGCAACTAAACAAACTATCTCAAACTAAAAGTTAAATATAATCCAATTCTCATTCCAATTCTAATTCCAATGAATACAAACACAATATTCAGGCAGTAACAAATTTATAAAATAAGCATGCATGTTGTTATTGGTTTAGCACTTCTGCATTATTTACCAATAGTGGAAAGTTCAACTCACCCCATTCTTTTCCCCCTTGCATTGTAAATGTAAGTTCTATCCTTTCAGGTTTAGTAAGCTATGATGTTAAATGTCCTCTCTTACACCCTATCCTGTTATGCATTTGCAATTTGATACATACAAACTGAACCAAGCCATAGCTCTGTGCCCAATTCTAGACTGTATTGACTCACAAGAGTAACACAGAAATCATGGCTAATGAGAAGAACCTACAGAGCTATACTGAGGGGATCTAGGACTACTGAATACTGACAACCAACACATCTTAAGTCTCGAATTATAAAAAAGCCTAGATAAAAACATGACATAGGCGGAGCTTGCATACCAATGGAAAAACTAAACACAAAGAAGTAAATGTGATATCCATTACTAAGATTATAATTTAAGTATTTTCTTAGGAATAGGGGAAGATGAGAGGGTCACAAAGGGAACACTGAGGAAAATAGCGAGGGGGGAAAGCGGAAAGAGGGACCACGAGAGAAGACTCAGGGATGGGAGGCCGTGGGGGAAAGGTTCAAGAGGAGGGGAAGACTAGGGGAATAAACAAGGAAGGGGGGGGGAAGGCACGGTGGAANCTCAAGTGAGGGGGAACAGGGGAACAATTAAGAGAGGAGGAGAGGTTCAGGAGGGGGTGGGGAAGGCGACAAGGGGGGCATGAAAGGTTTTGAGGGGGGGAGGCATGAGAAGGGACCAAGGGAGTTGGCGCCGGAGAACGATGCAAGGGGTGAGGTAAAAGGTGGCAAGGGGCGCCATGGAAGGCAGCATGGCGCGTGGAGGAAGGTGGTAATGAGAAGGAGAAGAAAGTCCAAAGTAAATTAGAAGCTACAAGTCATTCCATTAGTCATGTACAGCATGTAGGCTATATGCTAAATACGTACAATTTTGGTTACTATATGCTCACTGCAATTAAAGCATCTATTTTGGTAAATTATGTACGTAACTCAACAATCACTATTGAAAATAAATTATGCATTCTTCATCAAATTTGATGCNAAATTATGTACGTAACTCAACAATCACTATTGAAAATAAATTATGCATTCTTCATCAAATTTGATGCTCAAAACTAAACTTTTTTTTTTATACATTGCAAATTAATTTTCCAGTTTCCATTGCTGAAAAGTATTATTTTATATGCCACTATATTTNTTTTTTTTTTATACATTGCAAATTAATTTTCCAGTTTCCATTGCTGAAAAGTATTATTTTATATGCCACTATATTTCTGGTTTGTCAGGGAGGATCTACACAATTGGATATTCTCCCCTCCTGTGTGTATACCTCTGATACAAGTTTGCTTAAAATTCCTAAACACTAGAAGCAAGTTAAAATGCACCATTACATAATTGCAGGTTTTATGAGGTGCTAAATCAACAATCAACTAACACCAGAACTATTACACAACCTGAGACTACAGTGCTGTCATGTACAATGCAACTATCCCACCAATCCTGCGTTTATTACTGATACTTTAGAACTACCATTCCACACACCAGTTGAAAAGAGATCATTTTAATATGTACACCTGAATAACACAAGTACACCATAAATGCATGAAAATTATATCAAACACACAAATTTACATTGATCTAACTGGTGATTTGCCTCTTTAACTGACCAATATTTGATGCTTTCATTAATAAAAATAAAGAGTACTTTAATATAAAGGCTGTCCATGATAAAGTGAGCATTTTTGAAATCAACTTTAGCAAAAAGTCACCTGGATATGTTTTAATGGGCGCAGTGAGTGACATGCGGCCAGTAAAATTAGTAATTAATCATGGAGTGGAAATAGTTCCATGTCCTTAACGTTGAATTAAAAGTGTTAAGTAATCATTTGTGATAACTTAAATTATTTCTTTTTGTATATTTAATGCATCTAAGTTTAANGAATTAAAAGTGTTAAGTAATCATTTGTGATAACTTAAATTATTTCTTTTTGTATATTTAATGCATCTAAGTTTAAAAATAAGCAGATTTTTAAAACATTTACTTTTCAAATAATTTTAGAGTTTCACTTAATTGACTCATGAATAAAGTGATGAGGCCCATGACAATGTTAATTTTACATAACGCAGAATAATACACAACGTGCGTACAAGCAGATCTTAAGTAGGGCTTTCAAAAATGCTCAGTTTAACGCGAACAGCATGTACCAGATATATTTGTGTGCCAACTGCACCTATATACGTAAATTGTTTGCGTCACATTTTTCGGAGGGGCATTTATTATGGTGATAAACACAATGGGCAATAAGTTTCAAGTAAATAATGTTGTAANGAATTAAAAGTGTTAAGTAATCATTTGTGATAACTTAAATTATTTCTTTTTGTATATTTAATGCATCTAAGTTTAGAAATAAGCAGATTTTTAAAACATTTACTTTTCAAATAATTTTAGAGTTTCACTCGACCGACGCATGAATAAAGTGATGAGGCCCATGACAATGTTAATTTTACATAACGCAGAAGAATACACAACGTGCGTACAAGCAGATCTTAAGTAGGGCTTTCAAAAATGCTCAGTTTAATGCGAACAGCATGTACCAGATATATTTGTGTGCCAACTGCACCCATATACGTAAATTGTTTGTGTCACATTTTTCGGAGGGGCATTTATTATGGTGATAAACACAATGGGCAATAAGTTTCAAGTAAATAATGTTGTAANGTCACATTTTTCGGAGGGGCATTTATTATGGTGATAAACACAATGGGCAATAAGTTTCAAGTAAATAATGTTGTAAATTGTAGGTAAATATTGCTGCACAAAAATTCTATTGCTGCTAAGCATTAAGGCAGGCATTTTCTGCAACTAACATATTACAAATCTACCAAAACAGAATAAAAGTGTTACCCAACACACATAAATTGCATGCCAAAATACTGTATTACAATTTATTTATCAACTTAAATATTTTTATTTCAAATTTGAAAACTACATGAACAAAAAATAACACACAGCAAATTAATTTATTTTGTAAATTTGAGATGATCATTACTTAATACAGATTATTTATTTAAACAATGAAACAATAATAGACAATAGTTATCAGTGGTGTTGTCAAAGTTTATCACCTCATATATTTTATTGTGAAATTGGCCTAGCCCATTAGATTTGTGTTGTGTTGGGTGGGCAACTCTTCCACTTACTGTGCACTGTTGCACCTAAGCTATGCTTCACGTCCTCCAAGTGGTTATATAACCAACCAAGAAGGTATTCCACGACTGCTAGAACAGTGTGTGGTACTGTGACAAGAGACCAGTTGTCAGGCGAGTACGAGTGTGGATGAGCCCACATTCTTCGTAATACTTGTACTTTAGCGACAACTAGTGAAACTGTAAACATTAATACAGTGCAAATTACTGTATACGAGATACTATTCAACACATATATATATAANCAACTAGTGAAACTGTAAACATTAATACAGTGCAAATTACTGTATACGAGATACTATTCAACACATATATATATAATTTATCATGTGTTATTGATATTGTAACCAAAATTATTATTTCGAAAATTAAACAGTAGATGTAANATATATATATAATTTATCATGTGTTATTGATATTGTAACCAAAATTATTATTTCGAAAATTAAACAGTAGATGTAATTACATCAACTCATCTTATCTGAGAAGGTCAAAAGAAAGGTTACATCACATAACAGTACACCACCACATATTTTTGAGCTACCCAAAATTCATAAGCCAGATGTTCCTCTCAGGCCAATAAGTTTGTGTAATTCACAATGCCACAAGTTATCTAAGTTTCTTCTGAACATTGTTTCACCGTTGGTTGGACACACATCATCTTTCATAAATAACTCACATTTCAGGACACTTGCTCAAGCACTTGAAATAAGAGAAAATGATGTTTTGGTGAGTTTTGATGTTCATAGCCTGTTTATTAATGTACCAGTACCTGAAACACTTAGCATAATACAAGAAAGACTTGAAGCAGACCCAGAACAGAAAGACCGAATTAACTTATCTATTCCCACCATAATGGAACTAATAACTCTGTGCACAAACACTACTTACTTCCAGTTCGAAGACAAGTTCAACAAACAGATGGAATGGCAATGGCATCTTCTCTCTCCCCTTTCATGGCTAACATTTTTATGGAAAATTTCGAGCAGTAAGCACTTTCTGTAACAAGGTCTGGTTCCGATATGTTGACGATACATTTCTGATTTGGCAGCATGGTCAGGACAAACTCAACGAATTTGCCAACTTCAACTCCCTCAGACCATCTATACAGTTCACTTATGAAACCGAAAGCAATAACTTTCTACCCTTCTTGGATGTTCTTGTATGCAGAAAAAACAATACCATCAGCACCACCCTATATCCGAAACCAATGCACACTGGCAAGTATTTGCATTTAACTTCTAACAACACACACACAGCACAAAAGCAGGCATCATTAATATATTGGTGAACAGGGCAGAAAGCCTATGCTCGGACAGGGAAAGTAAACAAAAAGAACTAGACCACATAAAGAAAGAACTGCTAAACAATGGCTATCCACACAAATTCATTAAAAATGTGATATATCCAAAAAATTCAATAATTACAAAACCAGAAAACACAGATCCTCCTTCAGTTACTGTAGTTATTCCACATGTTAAAGGACTATCAGAAAAAATAGAGACTGGTTCAGAAACACAACATAGCACTGCCTTCAAACCTACTAAAACAACAAAAACAACGCTAACAAAAGTAAAACCCACCAATGATCAACAACACACACAGGAATGTATTTATCAATTTCCTTGTCAGTGCAGCAGTGTGTACATAGGGAAACAGCCCGGCTACTGTCCACCTGTGTCAAGGAACGCAAAACAAACTGAACATGTCTGGTCAATTAATCATAAGATTATGTGGAAAAAATTTTTACCCATAGCCAAAGACAAAAATGCCATACAAAGAATAATCAAAGAATCGGCTTTCATCGACTGCAATAGTAATGTCATAAGTCAACAGAGGATAGACTTAAAGGGAATATGGCTACCAATAATTAAAAAATGATTTTTTTTTATCCAGGGTCACTTCAAATTAGAACTGTATTTCCACTCAACCGTACTTGCTGCCTCTCGGCCCAATCAGCAAGCACTCTTCCAAGCACCACCTAACAGAGACTACCTGCTCTACTATTGGTGTGCTCAAAGGAGTGCCAGAATCGTATATACGCTCCCTGTTTTCCACCTCAGCTTAGTCTATTGCAATTGTTCTTTCAGTGTCTCACCTGAAGAAAGGGACAGATTCCAGGCCCCGAAACATTGTGAATACCGTAATTAATTTTCTGTTATTTTTTCATCATTCTGTGTCCTCTCTGTTGGTTTATCTATTCTTTTCTCTGGTTATTTTTTGTGGTTCCTGTGTTGTTCATAGTGTTGAATTATTTGGTTTTATAATCTTACAAGGATTACTTTTCGCTGACTTGTGTTTCATTGTGGTTTTGTCCTATTTTTTTGTGTTTTGAGATTTTAATGTTCACCTGTGTCCACTGATATTGTTTTGTTCACCTGTGTCCACTGATATTGTTTTGTTCACCTGTGTCCACTGATATTGTTTTGTTCACCTGTGTCCACTGATATTGTTTTGTTCACCTGTGTCCACTGATATTGTTTTGTTCACCTGTGTCCACTGATATTGTTTTGTTCACCTGTGTCCACTGATATTGTTTTGTTCACCTGTGTCCACTGATATTGTTTTGTTCACCTGTGTCCACTGATATTGTTTTGTTCACCTGTGTCCACTGATATTGTTTTGTTCACCTGTGTCCACTGATATTGTTTTGTTCACCTGTGTCCACTGATATTGTTTTGTTCACCTGTGTCCACTGATATTGTTTTGTTCACTTGTGTGGTGTTTCAATTTTCGTCATTGTGTTATTTTCTTTTGTTGTTGTTTTTATTGACAAGGAAACAGCTTTTCCTCGTATCTATCAGTGTTGTTGTAAAAGGTTTTTTTCATTTTTTTCTTGCCAGTTCTGTGTGTGCGATTTTTATTTAGTCTCATGGTCAGTAATGGACATAGTCCCATCATAACAACAAAGAAGGAGAAAGTTAACACATCCAGGTTAAACTTTGAATCTTATTTAGGATTTTGCTGGCCGGATTTGGTGCTATAAATAATTGTTTATGGCCAACCACACTGCATGATCTCGGTTTCTTCATAATTTATTTAAATATTATTTATAACATGTGGAATTAACAGTGTTTGTACGAAAACGTTATGGGCACATTCCAGTGTATTACAATATAATTAGGAGTATTTTTATGTAAAAATTATTTAAAAGGAAATTGTTTTTGCTCCTGCAGCATGTCTTCGTTAGCTACATAACATACCAAATTATGCTAGGGCGATAAAAAACGTAAATTCTTTGTTGTGAATTATAAACAATAAAAACAACTGTATGATTGTGAAAGAAATGTAAACAAATAACTAAGAAATCAGGAGTCTGTAAATTACTTGTGGGGGGAGGGAGGAGTTCTCACACTTAATTTGGGAATAGAATTTTTGGATCTCTGCACAAACTGCCACGTTTACTTTCTATTAATGAGATTATACTGTATATTAATTTCAGCATTGTTAGCTATAGTTGCTATACAGCTGACGAGTACTAACAAACATAAATGATCTCTATGCTCGTCAGCAGTAGCAGAACGTAGCGCAAAGTAAGACTTTCTACCATTTATCATACTGGAAATAAGTACAAAATATGAATTATTTGTTTAAGTCACTAATTTTGTTGTAAAATATGTGTTTTCTAGAAAAAGTCACCAGATTTCTTGCTAGGAGCAAACATTTTTTTTGTCACCAAAAGTATGCCAAATTCGCTATATATAGTGACAAAACTGTTAAATTGGCAACACTGCATATACCATTATTGAGCTTTGTCACCAACGAAAACGCAGCTGACATGAAAAACCAGCCAGAACTAGCTGTTGTCAACAGATATTTGAAATATAAAAATTATCCCTTATCATAAAATAATTACCTTGTTGTGTTCTACTTAGTCTGGAATGACTCTAACAATTCCTTATGAAATAATTTTTGTGTTTTAAACATTAATTTACGTTTATATTTTAAATAGTTTTGTCTTGTTTTTCAGTTACATTTTTAATATCATCCTTAGCAACATACACTGGAGAGCCAAAAAAACTGGTATAGGCATGCGTATGCAAATAACCGAGGTAACCAATCAGAGTAATGCGATGCGGTCGGCAGCGCATATATAAGACAACAAGTGTCTCGCATAGTTGCTAGATCCGTTACTGCTGTACAATGGCAGGTTATCAAGATTTAAGTGAGTTTGAATGTGGTGTTATAGTCAGCTCACGAGAGATGGGACATAACATCTCCAAAGTAGCAATAAAATTTGGATTTTCGCGTACGACCATTTCACGAGTGTACCGTGGATATTGGGAATCCAGTAAAAAATCAAATCTTCGACATCACTGGGGCCGGAAAAAGATGGTGAACAAACGGGACAAACGTCGACTGACGAGAATCATTAAACGTGACAGACGTGCAACCCTTTCTCAAATTGGCGCAGATTTTAATGCTGGGGCATCAACAAGTGCCAGCGTGTGAACTATTCAACGGACCGGCCCACTCGTGTACCGTTGTTGACTGCACGACACAAAGCTTTACGCCTCGTCTGGACCAACCAACACAGCCATTGGACTGTTGACTGCAAACACGTTGCCTGGTCTGACGAGTCTCATTTACAATTGTATGGGGCAGATAGACGTGTACGGGTATGGAGACATCCTCATGAATCCATGGACCCTACATGTCAGACAGGGGACTGTTCAAGCTGGCGGATGCTCTGTCATGGTATGGGGCGTGTGCAGTTGGCGTGAAATGGGACCCCTGATACGTCTAGATACGACTCGGACCGGTGACGGATACGTAAGCATCCTGTCCGATCACCTGCACCCATTCATGTCCATTGTGCATTCTGACGTACGTGGACAATTCCAGCAGGACAATGCGACACCCCACACGTCGAGAGTTGCTACCGAGTGGCTCCAGAAACACTCTTCTGACTTTAGACACTTCTATTGGCCACCTAAATCACCAGAAATGAACTTTATTGAGCATATCTGGGATGCCTTGCACAGTGCTGTTCAGAAGAGATCTCCTACACGATATTAGGCAGGTGTACCAGTTTTTTTGGCTCTTCAGTATAAATCTGCCAAGGTGTATGTAATCACTTCCCCCCCCCCCCACGCAATTATCACTACTCAAAGAACATAATCACGTAGTGTTGAACTGACAAATGTTATAATATTATTTCTTTTAAGAAGCCACGGGACATCACTGATAGCAGGTTGTTGTAAATTGCCAGCAACCAAAAAAATTTTAGGTTATTTTAGCAAAATACAACATTTACACTCAAGGTTGTGCGTGCTGTTCCATGCAGTTTACACAGAAATGCTACACCACCATTTCTACAACCCACACACACGTGAGAAGGCAAAGCCCAAGCCAGCATGCTGAAAGTGTCAAACCGACAGCCAACTCAAATGTGTATCACTTTTACATGGTGTAACAATCATGGTGGGTGACACATATGTAGTGGATCACAATTAAGAAGAAAGTTTAGAGCAGAACTAAATTAAGCTGGAGCTTGCAGCAAGCCAAAGTTTTTCAGCTGTTATAATTGATAAGTACGTATGTTAATAATACACTGCTAGCAGCAGCAACATATTAACACAAATAAAGCAATATGCATAACACTAATATATATTTATAGAAAATAATACAGTAGCAGCATCAGAATCAGCAATCGGTGATTGGTGACGGCCCAGCAAACACTGAAGCTAACAATGGCTACCCAAGGCAATGCGCATAATGACACAGGGTAACACACTTGGTGCAACAACAAGCGAAGCACCATTACTGAGACGATGGGCAAACGGAAGGTGCAAACTGATAATGTGCAATACACACACACACAGTGGACACGCTACGTGCCCTCATCATAACCTACACTAAATAAAATAAAAACTGCATGTAGTTAAAAAAAAAAAGTTATAATTTGCCTAAGGTGTACTATTTGGCTTGAAATTAAAACAAACACATATATAAAATAAATAGGGTAATCATCAGCTTGCCTGTGATAATTTTCCATCGGGAACCATACAGTCCTACAATTACATACAAATAACAACTAGTTACAATACTGGCCAGAGAAACAGTGAGACACTACATAGCATATAGCACAAAATTGGAAATGACCCTTTGCCAGCCACACCATGATTAAAGCCTAAAAAATTGTGAGCCTATTCTATACAAGTATTTTTGTTGAAATAAAGTGTGGTTAAATTATTTCTGGGAACAAAAGTTCTGGATAGTTACATATAGAATGTATCTGGGGCAATGTTGCAAAGTTTCAGGGATGATGGAGAAGCGCATCAGCATCCATTTGAGAAACAGAATACCGGTCCGGAAACGCCTCCATTGAATGTTGCAACCAAAACAGTGTTGGGATGTCTATTACAGTGGAATATGACAAGGGTCGAAGTGTTGTGGAATAATATATTATATATAATATCATAAAAGTACTAACATTATCTTGAAGCCAACAAACCAGGATAATCATCCTTGCCTGAGCTAGGAATTGAACTCTAAGCCTTGAGGGTGGCAGTTAAGCATGCTAACCCTGATGCCATGAGTCGGCCAACATGTCCTGTAGGCGTAGTACAGCACAAGTGGTGGGGAACATACGCTCGACTAATGCCTGGTAGATGGTGTGTGGTGTGTTGCAGGATGGATCCTGAGGTACGATTGTGGATAGACTGCAGTCTGTGTTTACATGCGGACAAGTGTACTTGATCAGCCTGAGTGAAATGTAGTACACTGCCGCGGAACGTACAGATATGGTGTTTGTAAATGGACAAGCTAATGTAATCAATAGGGAAGTAGCACAATTTGATCAGGCATCAGAACACCGTTATGATTAACATTAGACAGGTGTGTTTCTGGACTGGGGTTCCGTATCTCAAATGGATGCTGATGCCCTTCTCTATCATCCCTGAAAGTTTGTAACATCACCCTGGATACATACTGTATATTTAAACAAAATTAACCGAGAAAGAACATCTTCACTGTATATTTAAACAAAATTAACCGAGAAAGAACATCTTCCAATATTAAATCAAACCATACACTGATATTTGTAAATGCTGCAAAAGGAAAAAAAAATTATTTCCCAGTGTACCTACACATAAAAAATCTAAAAGTGAACAGAGAGTTGAACATCTGTTAAACATTCTTTACTTTCTTACACAAAAACTCCTGTGAATATTTTTTGCAATACTCGTTACAGAATAAATTTAGAAACCACAAAAATACATTAATGAAAATGCACTGTGAAAAATACATGCCAAAAACAGAGACACCAAAACAATTATGATAATTTTAGTTATGCAAATTCTTACTGCATATATAAGTAATACAGTTTTTACAAAATTTTCTTACAACTGTCTGAACCTCAAACACTTAAGCTGCAGATTAATCTCTCTAACACAAATTGATACTACAGGTGGTCTCTATGAATAGACTTGTTAATAAAGATTATTGCAAAACTATCTCCACAAACACTACTTTCTGGTGAACTTATAAACACTACCTGTGAAAGTAAAATAATATATATGTATAGGATAAGTCAGAACTCCACCAAAAAACTCCACCTACACATTCCTTCAAAAAATTTTTTTAACTTGTGTATAACCTATAGTCTAAAATGCTTCCTCAGGACGGTATGCACATTTTAAAATGGCACTACAACACACATTTTTTGTAAATGTTACAGAAAGTAATGGAAACTTAACAACTTTCAAGAAAACATGTAGTTTTAGCAAATATCTGAAACCACACCAAAACCACTTGCTGCCCCAGTTTTTGTCATAGAAGAAATAAAGGTTGCAATCCTGTTGTCATATAAAATTTCATGATACTGAAGATAAATTAGTTTTCCAATAACAGATTGTTAATCAGCTAGTTAAATGTAACAAAGAAGGTTGTCTTCTGGTATTACTCTAATCTCCACTGTTTTCAAAGAATTCATGCATTAAGTTTGAAACTATGAAGTGGTTGCACAAATTCCTTGTGAACGATGGAGTTTAGAGTGATGACACAAGACAACCTTTTTTCAGAGACATTTATATTTTTATTAGTAATAAGTCACTGGGAAACCAACTAAGCTTTGGTATCGCAGAGCATGCAACACAGAGTTCAAACCTCTATTTTTCATTTGATGGCAGTGACAAGTTTTGTAGTGATTGCAGATACACATTATGTGAATGAAGGTCACCGTTCAATTTTAAATATTTTCCATTATATTTATAATAAACTCATGTTTCAGCTTCTCCTTCAGGTGTGTCAAATACCCGTAAATATATTTCAGTCAAAGACCGAATGCAATTTTTTTAATTACTTCTTTGTAGGGAACATGCAGGCAGAGTTTGTTAGTGTTTTCCAACTCACCTTGAATACACACACAAAACCACACCTTAACACACTTCTGTAGTGTCTTCAAAACTTTTGAAAAACTGAGAGAGCCACTGAAACTGTGCATTTTATAACTTTGCCATCATACATCATTAAATACGGTCACTATCAATTATTAAACTTAAACATCACTCAAGGAATTAAATGAATACAAAATACCAGTACATAATAAAAGTCTGGCCTTTGGGTGTGGAGGCTAGATGCTTGCATTTGTGAGAGACACACCGACCAGTAGTTACAATGCCATAACTTGCACTAGCAAAGTGACACCATGATCATGCAATAGTGCAAGTAACAATCTCCTTGTGATGAACACACAACAAATGTGCAACACAAAGCAATGAGCTCCTAAATGTGCAAGATGATGGGTGCTAGAGCATTGACACAGAGATGGAGTTTGCAGCAAAGACAGTTGCCGACAAACCTTCATAGAGCAATGGCAAGTGGTAATTCTGACAGGCAAGCACAACAGCATAAAGCATAGTAATATTTTTCTTCTTTACTGAAAATAACAGTAAAACTTATTGGATAATCTACACAAAACATAACTAATTCACACACCCAGTGCAAACTAAACCTTGGCAAATGATATCAAACAAAAGCATAATCAGGCTACTATTTGATAAAGTTTGGTTTCATTTCTCTTACAATTTCCAGTGATACGCACTAGTAATTTTCAAAACCTTTTAACACTTTACAAGTGCACAGTCTGAGCATTAATCTGACGCATGATGCGTAGCTGGCAATGTACCTCGTATGAATCTAAGACTTCAACTCAGCCCATGGAAAGGCATGGCAACCACACCAGAAATCGAACCTGAACTGCTACGCCCCGAAGACAATTGCTACGCACCGTTGCCAGTAACACTAAATACGCACATCAATCATGCACCCCTGCCTAGCCACCCGAACAAAGCCGGCCAGCCCCTAAGCAAGCATCAGATACCACCCGCAATCACAGAGCTACCCTGCTTCTAACCCTCGTTAAGAGAGTGCAGCAAGGAATGACGTTGCCCACACAGAGAGGAGCCGGCTGACCAAGGATGCCCGAAGGGAACCAAAGAAAGACTCCATTCAGTATTTAGGGCCAGAAGAGCCCCCAGAACGCCAGTTGACGTCGAGTTGTCATCGCATTGGCTTTCTCTGCTTTGGCAACCCAGCAGCTCGCCCTACCACTGCCGTGCTAGGATCCTCTGCCTCAACCAGAACTTCTACCAGCGAAGCTTGCTTCAACCCCTGATACACCCACTCAACTTGGGAGTGCTCACACCGTTCCTTCAGGACTACACTAGACCACAGGTAGGATTTGAGCATTTCTCACGACTGCTTTATTAGTTCCACTAGACTTGCTCTTTGCCTAACAGGTCCCCATCACCTGTTATTAACGAAACTTCCGTCGGTTGCTTGGCAATCACAAAAGTCTAGGAATTAATATCGGGTCACAGAATTTATTCTCCTCAGAACAAATACGTTCAAGTCTACGCACTGCATTCTGATTCCAAGGGTGATTTGTACCTCTCAACACCCCCCCTCCCCCCTGTAGTCGCAGTCCCCCAAAGGAGAGGCAGGTGACTTTGTCTTGCCAAACTGTTTCAACAATAGAGTAGGACTGCGGGCTCCCTTAACTGGGCAATACGTATATCACAAAACCCCACACGATTCGCAGGCCACACATACTGTGGACCTATTGCACAATGGCACTTGTCGCACACGTACTGTAAAGCCCCCTACTAGGTACACTCCACGAGGAAGTAACTGGACCACTCAGAGTCAGCTAACCCACTCCATCCACCGCGAGAGACGCCGGTTGGAGCGCTAGGACTGACATGGCGTGACATTGCATCTGGGTCCTCTAGCTAGGGAATTCTGTCACCTACACTTTGCTTACTGCAATGACCCATAGCAATTACCCCATGTCATTCACCCAATCAGGAGGGACCATGTGGGCCGATAAGAAGGCATCTATGGCGCCTACAGCCAACCATTTGCCAAGTATCCCATCCCAGTCAGCTTTCAGTCTTTCCTCCGCTCAGGAACAGGCACAAGCCGCCCGCAGGGACCTCACACCTCAGTCCCCCCAAGCCATTTATTCGAGCCACCCCAGCAGACTGGTGGGACACCGCATCCAGTTGTCGTCTGCCTCTGGCTTGGACTGTCCGTGGGTCTGGGCCTCGCCAGCACCATTCATTGAGCAACGCTGCCTGGCACAGTCAGCCGGAGTACAGCAGCCCCAGAACCAGCCAGCTCTAGCCGCACACCAGCCACCCCTGGACGGGGTACGGAGAGTTGTCTACAGCAACTCCACAGCTTTAGACGCCTACCTAGTTTGCCGCTGCCCAACCACACCGACTCCTTAAGAGCCGGGGCAAACCCACAGTAACCAACCCGTAAAGCCACCCAGGGTTCTCTGCCTGAAACTGCTCAAAAACCCCCGTTGACTAGGCGATGTGCCAAGCATCCCAGCTATCACGCATAAAATCATACACAAGATAGTTGTTACCTACCACATTAACTTAGTGATTAAAGGTAGCAAGCTTTATACTGTGTTATCCTGAATTTGAATAATGTGCATAAGTATTTTTGCTTGTATAACTTTAGCCATTGTTACTATTGGTGTATTATACATTCTTCGGGTAGCTAAATATATGAAGTTATATTAACAGAATTATCACATTCGTAACAAGCTACTTTATGAATTTACGTATACAAATCATGGTAAATATACACACTATTTTCGAGCAATTTGGAAGTCTTGCACAACTAGATATTGCAATCAAATCAATCAATTTGTATATTGGACATTGGTGCCTGTAAATAATTTTGTACCAAGATGAGCTAATTTCGACACATTCTCTCTGTGCACATAGGGTGCATTGTCTCACACCTGAAGCAGAAGATGTGGCAAAACTAAGATACTGCCACTGCACTTAGCAACAGCGCTGCGACCTTGCCTGATCTCCATTCTCTAGTCCAGTCTGTACCTGTCATTGCTCGTTTACGTCTGTTCTACTTGTGGCGGTGTCCCTTTCTCTTCTTTCAAAAATTGTCTGATCTGGACTTTTACCCTTGAGAGCAGTGGACATCGCAATCGTTTTTGAAATATATACTGTTACAGTGAGTATAGATAATTTTGACATACTGTTAGTATTTCATGGCTGTTAAGAAAAACGTGGGTGTGTTCATTAAAATGACAAGTTTAACTGATGCACCTAAACAGGGTGTCTACTGAAATTCCATTTCGGAATTCCCCAACGTTTCCTTGTTTTCCAGGGCTGAAACCTTTCAATATCATATTTTTCCACTGCAGACAGAACAAATATGCTACCATCGAAGTTGAATAAAATTTTACAGCAAGCAAGCAGGGCCAACGTTTTATTCAGCCCAACTATTTTTCTCGCAATACGTGCTGTTGACGTTGCACAAGTGCCCATTACAAACACATAAATACTTTATTTGGTATGTATAGACCCCTACGTCACTTGGCAAAGGTGAATTATTGCCAGTTCACAAACTTAAAAATGTATATTTTAAAATGCATATGCTTACAATTACATTATCCTGTATCCACATTACAAACCATTTTTTCAGAGTATCAATTATTTAAATTTTCCCTGATCCAGGTGAGAATTCCCTGAATTTTCCCTGTCACATGAAATTCCCTGACTTTTCCCTGTGAGTGGACACGCTGTTAAATGAAAGGCTATAGAATGCTATTAAATATGAAATTGTGAAGGCATGTGAATAAGGGCGAATTAATAAAACTAAAACAGGCACATGCTTCAGCCTTAGCAGTTCGACATTCTCCACTATCCTGAAAAATGAAGAGAAAATAAAAGCTACAGTATAGCAGATAATGTCCTTGGGTGCAACAAAATGTTGTGCTATGCTATTCACTGAGATTTTAATAGAGCTCTTTTAGAATGGTTTTAGCAACATGCAGCAGGTTTGTTAATCAGTGCACCAATGATAAACGCAAAAGCCACAGCACTTGTTCTGCGTACCAACATGATTTCTTGTGTAGCGAAGGCTGGCTGCCACATTTCAAGACATGTAAGGGAATTGCACAACACACAATATCAGGCAAGTTCAGAAGTGAATTCATGTTTGATGTCTAATCTTTAAGCAAACTGATTTTGCATGAACTGAAAGATGTTTTATAATGCAGATGAATCGAATGTATTTCACAACACCAGAAGAAAAAATATCTTAGTGAAAGGAGACCAGTGCAAGGGCACAAAAGAAGAAAAGAACACTTGGTATTCTGTTGTTTGCCAACATGGATGGCAATGATACAGTAAACCATTAATTATTGGAAAATATGAGAAGCCTTGTGCCATCTGTAATGTGCTCCAAATCCCTACAACTCCTATATGTACACAGCAAATACAGTAATAAATACATGAATTATGTACTTTGGAACTCTAAGCAGTCACAAAGAAAAGGAAAAGATTTATTGGTTGATCACTGTCCAGCACATCTTAATGAAGTTACATTGTTGCCACCTAACGCTGCAGACTCTAGACTAAGTCAGGTTCTAGCTTCTGAAGCCATACTCAAGCTCATTGTAGAGGAATTAGTGGAACATCCCTGATGCCATCCGAGTCACTGCTGTTTCGTAGGGTAAAATACAGCTGGAATACTGTCGNAATTATTGGAAAATATGAGAAGCCTTGTGCCATCTGTAATGTGCTCCAAATCCCTATAACTCCTATATGTACACAGCAAATACAGTAATAAATACATGAATTATGTACTTTGGAACTCTAAGCAGTCACAAAGAAAAGGAAAAGATTTATTGGTTGATCACTGTCCAGCACATCTTAATGAACTTACATTGATGCCACCGAACTACTAACCATGCTGCAGACTCTAGACTAAGTCAGGTTCTAGCTTCTGAAGCATTTTTATAGAACCATACTCAAGCTCATTGTAGAGGGTACTGTTGATGGGTAAGGAATTAGTGGAACATCCCTGATGCCATCCGAGTCACTGCTGTTTCGTAGGGTAAAATACAGCTGGAATACTGTCGTGATTGTTTCCAGCAAAACCCACATGTCCAGGGACAACAGGAGGCGGCAACTCTGAGGTAAAAAAGACAGAATGTTGGTGCCTTCTGTAATATAGGGTGGGAGTGGTCTGCCAGTTCAAGGAGAATGTTGTGGCTGATAAAGGTGTGCATGAATGCAAGGAACTGACTTATAAATACAATGAATGTGTAACACACAATGAGAGCATCAACTATGAGTACAGGATAAAGATACTCCACATTCTCCGATGCAAGCAACTGTTGGAAGCTCTGGATTTGCTAAGTGATTTCTACAGGTCAGCATATGATGGTGCAGAAAATGTAGCAAATTTGCAACAAATGGAAAGATTTAATGTAAACAGCAGTGTAGAAAAATAAAAAAATAAAAAAAATGTGAACAGTGCTATAGGTAACAACAGAGCAGAGGAACAGCATCTGGCGTGGGAGAGGGCCGGCGCAGAAGAAAGTCGCCGGGAAATCATTTTTAAGCTGGTAGTTTATGCAAACATATAGTAATTGGATGTGAAATAAGTCATGCATCCTGCCGATTATCACTGCTCTGGGACGTGGCACGAGTCTGGTTTGCTCCCTCCCTTATACTGACGNAAGTCATGCATCCTGCCGATTATCACTGCTCTGGGACGTGGCACGAGTCTGGTTTGCTCCCTCCCTTATACTGACGGGAGGGGAAGCAGTTACCTAGCAACCAGCGTGGCAACCTAGCATCCTCTTTGTCTCACCCGCGCACCTTTCTTCCTCCCCTTACATATCTTCGAGAGGGGAAGCTGTTATCTAGCAAAAGAAAAAAGTGCATCCTCTCTCTTGGCTACTACCCCTTTTACATGCCTGGCTGCAGAGCAAGTGAAGTGTGCCTGGTGGTTGTAGAAATTTTATCAAGATTATCCGTTGCTCAAAATAGTTGCACCTATCACCACTAGTATTTCAAAGCAAATGGTTTTCATTAAAATGTTATGCAATTCATTTTAACAAGGCTAAGAGATAATACGAGCCACCGTGCCTATTCCTCTAGGGAATAAACGCGTAATCTTACCTAACCCTGAGTACTTATTCTCGGGTTATTGTGACTTCCGTCCCCATAGATGTCAAACCTACTAACGAGAAGCAAGAGACAGCGTCTTGAAATCTCTTTACCGAAACTAGTGAAGGACTACGGACTACCCTTAACCAGGTGCACGGTCATAAAACATAACCCATTAGATGGTCACCCATACTGTGAACCAGGTAAACAAAGGTACCTGGTGTGCACGTATGGCACAACCCCGACCACTAGAAACACTCTCCACGAAGCAGCTAGACATCCAAATCAGCTAATGCACTCCATCCACCGCGTTGTACTTTGCCAGTTAGAACAGGACTGATTCTGGTTTGCCTAGTCCCCGACTGGTTATACTCTTAGCCAGGGAACTCGTCGCCTGTTCCTCCTTAGTGTGGTAGACCATAGTACCTCCAGGTATGCCCTTCATCCAAAGAAGTGGTGCGAGGTGGAGAGCTAAGAGGGCAGCTACTGCCTCTGAAACTAGTCAGTTGCTCTGCAACCCATTGCCATCTGCCCTCAGCAGCCCCACAGGACCGAGCTCACGCCAACCGACAACTGGCGAGGCCTCACCTCCCAGTTCCCCCTAGCTCCCTCTTCCAGCCACCCCATAAGATTGCCGGAGAGCCACACCCACTCGTAGTGCACATACGACTGGGGCTTCCAGTGCCACTGGGCATTGCCAGCTCTTACTTCAGGCCTGCGAGGACCAGCAGCCGAGCCAGCAGCAGCACCACCACCACCGCCCTAGGACAGGTCACCAGTTCCAGCCAGGGTCTACCCCGGGCGAAGCCCACTGCAGGTAAAAGAGTGCCTGTGTCCACACCATCAGTGCGTAGTGCCGTTATCACCACACCTGACTTTATGCTGTACCGTAGGCTACTCGCCCCAACCTATACCGCAGCAGGGTGACCAATAGGCATCAACTAATCCAAACTTCTCCTCAGNTAGGCATCAACTAATCCAAACTTCTCCTCAGTAAGATAGCCAGTGACTCTGTCCGGCACTATAGAAACGTTGTCAGTGACGTTGCAGACATTTTAATAGACTTCATGCATCAAACTGTAGCAAAATAAATATTAAAAAAAAGTGTCAAAAAAGGAAATCCAAATTGTAGTCAGTGAAGAAAAGCCAAAAAGTCAACTAATTACAACAATAGACTGTCAAAAACATAAGTAACATTAAACAAACTTCTCAGGAATAATATTAACAGGACCAACATGGGCTGAACAGGCGAGATGAAATAAAAAAAGAGGGTAAAAGGCAAAGTTCTGTTATTTTGTCGCCTGCTACGCCCATCAGTGTCGACATTGGTTGGCGCTCGTGCCACGGGGTGGGGCGTGAAATGTGTCATGCTGGCGCATGTGTATCTCAGCAGATAAGTACAGTGCGGAAAAGAGAANCCACGGGGTGGGGCGTGAAATGTGTCATGCTGGCGCATGTGTATCTCAGCAGATAAGTACAGTGCGGAAAAGAGAATTGCACCAGCATAGGTGGCGCTGTAGAACACCTGTCAGGTCAACAACCTTGCATGTTGGTGATGGTAAAATTTACATGTGCACCCCCACCCCCCGCGATGCATTGTGCGGGGGTTAAAGTGCATACACAACCAGTGTTATTTTGGAATATTGCAGCTTTCAAATGTGTTTTAATCGATTTTCGTGGCAATTCTTTTGTTTTGAAAACTTTTTGGGCCATATTTTTTTCTATTTTTCACAGTTCCCAAAAATTTGTTGGTACGAACGAGGTGTCTGTATGAAACGGGTGCCGTACAAAGCGAGGTTCGAGTGTGTACTCAAAATCACGTCTAATAAGGTCACGAATTGTATCTTACTGATGTACATTTCAGAACCCTCATCTACTGAAATCCCGCATGTATGGAAATTTATTGGCAGACCCCTGAAAAGCTGCAATAGGGAGTCTACTGTAGTGCACTAGCCACTACCTTCTGAAACTATTTCAAGGTTTGTCCCAAAGTGCAACAGTAACAAAGTTTACATAAGTGTAATTGTACTTCAGATGAGTGGCATATGTATTTCACTCATCCAATTATTTCTTGGGCACAATATTGACTTGAACAAGAGCAGTGTAGCACCTTGCCCANCATATGTATTTCACTCATCCAATTATTTCTTGGGCACAATATTGACTTGAACAAGAGCAGTGTAGCACCTTGCCCGGGGGTAAGGTAACTTTGGCTCCATGGCATGACTGGCAACAGGCAGGGATCACAGCTGTTCACAGCTGCTTAGAGCAGCACTCACCTCCGTGTAGGCCTGGCACATCGACTCATACAGGCTCTGGTGCTGGTGGATGGCAGTCTCTAGAACCATGATCTCGCTGGGGATGCTCATGTTCTCGCATGCCTGGTTCCAATTCCCTACGCTCTCCACATACTGCAACAACCACTGTCCAAGTTTCTTATGTCGTTACTTTACACCCGTTTGCTTACATTTTTACATAACTATTTTTATTCCAACCTAAACAATATCTATTGTGATGTACATTATCCCTAACATAACTTCCTTTATTTTCAATTAATTTGAATCTGAAAATGACCTATACATATTCATTATTTGTGTATGTTAATATAAATGTTTTTTGTGGCAAAAATTAATTTTTCTTGTAATGCAAAGTCTCCTACATAAAGGTAAATTAAGATACAGTTACAGGCAGTGCAAGTATAAAAAAATTGGTCACAAATTTTATGCAACCATAGACAGGAATCTGTGCAAAACTGGCTTCTACATTATTAAACTAATATCATAGGTCTGACTTAGTTGCAGAATAAACATTCTCCATTTCAATGTTGTCAGTAAAACTTACATTTTCCATAGACAATGAAAAGCTTCAGCAAGAACACGTGATCATCAGGTACTTGTTTACCTTATGTCATCGGAAATTGGTTTGTGTAAATATCATTCTAACATAAAATTTTAATTAATTATTTTTGACATGAAAGTATATTTTAAAGAAACCAGTAAAAAATGGGGAACCCAACTACTTATTGGAAAAAGTAGACAAAAAAAGAGGCAAGGACACACACTCCTATTGATTTAAGGTTTTTAGAACAGACATTCAGTACGTAAAGTTCCAATATTGTGAAAACAATTTAAGTCTTTAAAAATTTTAAGAAGGAAAAAATTAAGTTTAATATCTTTATGCTACAGCATGTTAAGTATGCCACCAGTTTATAAGATGACACCCAAAAAACCAGACTAAGAAACAAGAAGTGCATGCAAAGTATTTAATCTCTTAATAAATGGAGAGTGAAACAAATGCTTATGATGGCCAAACCAAAATAAACTGGAAATATGTTAGTTCCACTGTACACACCTGCTCAGCCTTATGGTGGAAGACTACAGATAAGGCCAACACTGAAGTCCTCTCATCGAGACCAGCTGCAAACTCCTTCCACGTTCTGTCTAGCCTTGCAGCTAGCGTCCTTATGTGTTGTGCCGCATAGTGGTTACTCTCGATGAGCCGTGAAGCTACCGTTAGGATTCGATTTATATTTACATATACGTTCTGAAAAGAGAACAGTTCAGGAACTACACTAAAAACATTAACACAACACTACAAAACTATATAAAAATGATTAAAAACAAAGTTTATAATCTGAGCAAATTCTGTACAATTAACTAATAATCTAGAGCATGCATGGCAACTTTTTTTAAAGGGGAAGCGACAGGATTAACCCTCCACGCTGCTACATGTTGGCGACACCTTGTGCACGTGGCAAATCTCTCTCTTTTACAGTATTAATNGGATTAACCCTCCACGCTGCTACATGTTGGCGACACCTTGTGCACGTGGCAAATCTCTCTCTTTTACAGTATTAATTATATTTCAATGTAAAAAAACTTGCAATTAATATAAATCCTCAGATTTCCCCGCAGGAAGTTACTGAAAATAAACTTTACTCTTGGTAATAGAAGTCGCTTGATGTTTAAACAAATTTTGGCGACAAGGGTAGGTCAAGTATATGCTTCTGGGCATATCGTTTTATTTGTCTTCAAAATGACACCTAACCTCCGCAACAAACTGGTTCATCCAAAGTTGCAGTCTACCACAAATGCCAACCAAACTATCACCCCCAAAGGATACCACCCCAGCAATAGCTCATGCTAGGGCTCCTGCGACATCCACCAACCCTCAACTTCTTTCAATAGCAGACTCAACAGCTGTACATACCCCATCCAAGGAAACTACAACCGTGCAACAGAAAATCTAATTTATCAGCTACAGTGCCAACACTGTAATGCAGAATACATCGGCCTCACCACCAACACACTCAGGCAGAGAATGAATGGCCACAGAGCAGACACCAAACAAGCCATAAATGGTCACATCAATAACCTAAAAGACAAACCAGTTGTAGCACATGCAGCATCACACAACAAATTTTGATTCCTGCTACAGTACCAGAGTTATCAGAGCCCCTACCACCTTCAAGAAATAGTTCAGAATGCTGGGAATTAGCTCACCAATTTATAACAAAATCCAGGCAGCTGCCAGGCCTCAACATAAGATAGTCACAGTTCCAAACCACACTCATCAGCTATCCCAGCAAATTTTCCATTTTCCCACCCCACCCTAATTCGCCACCTNGTCACAGTTCCAAACCACACTCATCAGCTATCCCAGCAAATTTTCCATTTTCCCACCCCACCCTAATTCGCCACCCGGCCACTAGGTTTACTACCAACAGCACCCTTCCATCATACTGCAGTGTCCAACCCGCCACCTGATGCAGCTGGCCTAGCCAGCAAAATGTTGTGATCATGCAACCACATGGAAAAATGTGTCGTCCTTCTTTGTGTGCATGTGTGTGCATATGTTTATGCACCTGTCGACAAGTACTACACTGCAAGTACTTGAATTCCTGTCCTTTTATATTTTTTNGTCACAGTTCCAAACCACACTCATCAGCTATCCCAGCAAATTTTCCATTTTCCCACCCCACCCTAATTCGCCACCTGGCCACTAGGTTTACTACCAACAGCACCCTTCCATCATACTGCAGTGTCCAACCCGCCACCTGATGCAGCTGGCCTAGCCAGCAAAATGTTGTGATCATGCAACCACATGGAAAAATGTGTCGTCCTTCTTTGTGTGCATATGTTTATGCACCTGTCGACAAGTACTACACTGCAAGTACTTGAATTCCTGTCCTTTTATATTTTTTNTGTGTGCATATGTTTATGCACCTGTCGACAAGTACTACACTGCAAGTACTTGAATTCCTGTCCTTTTATATTTTTTTGGTAGCCTAGCGGCCTACTTGCAACCTTAACTAATCTAGAATAAGGATGGAAAAAACACTTGCAAAAAGCCCTCTCCAGTGCACTGAGCCCATATTGAGACCTGCATTTGCCAAATGTAATATAGATAAATAAATGAATAACCAAAAATTCTTCATGGAAAATAATAAAATATTACAAGTGCAGAGGAATAGTATAGTAATAAGAATCAAAGCCCTACAACAAATATCTTAATAAAATAGAATACTAATTTTATGTACAGAATAATATAATTAAGAATGGCAACAAACAGAATTACATAATAAGCACTGAAAGTCCTATCATACAGCTACAGAATATATTGAGAAGGAATCAAATAACCCTTGACAATAGCGAGTGTGTAAAAAAAAAAACTGCTTATGGCTCTGAGGTAAGTTTACTGTAAGATTGTATAGTAGATTATGACAGCTGTAACGTTTCTTATATGCGTGCAAAATGGATACACATGGCAGAATTAATATGCTTTAATCAAGAAAATTTATAACCCACCACAACATTATACTAGAAGAAAATTTACACAACTGTTCGGACTTATTAGAAGAAAGGAAAACATAATACCTTGTACAAAAATATTGTTCAGAGAGAAAAGAAAATTAGCTGTTCTAATGCACATTCTTGTATGTACAATTAAAAAGATAATACAATAAAAATTATTATTTACACACCAAGATCTAATTGCATATAAAACAACTGTATTAAAAATTCATAAATGGGTAAACACAACCTACTTACCATAGAACTCATCGTAAAATGATTGTGTTCCTCTTGAAGTTCTTTGGCTAATTTGTACGAATGACCTATTTCTACATAGTTCATGAGAAAAACATCACGATTATGACATATCCAGTCAAACATCTGTAACAGACATACAATCATACTTACTCAATTTGAAGCATATATTTTTGCATGCACCGATTCAAATATTTATTCTTACACATTCTAGTACGCATGCCCAGTTCCTGAAAACAGAATTGCTAAAACAATACAGTAAATAATGCCTGTAATAATGTTTCTGCTGGAAATCTTTTTCTACCTAATACATTACATACCTAAGTTTAATCATTCCAACTACTTTTCACCGNAATGTTTCTGCTGGAAATCTTTTTCTACCTAATACATTACATACCTAAGTTTAATCATTCCAACTACTTTTCACCAAAAATTTTTAAGCAACAGACTAATTTCTATATTTTACCTATTGAGATAACACGCCCAAATCTTACAATGTACTTACTCTCAATTTATATTCATTTTAAGCATGTGCAGAGTATTTGAACATATTCTGAACTTATGAATAATATATTTTAAAACTAGGTAATACGGTACAAATTTAATCAGACATGTCAAATAACACTTATTATTAAAGATTTCAAAAAAAGCAGGTGTGCTGCAGTTTCTTTCATGTAAGGGGCTGCAGTNAATGTTTCTGCTGGAAATCTTTTTCTACCTAATACATTACATACCTAAGTTTAATCATTCCAACTACTTTTCACCGAAAACTTTTAAGCAACAGACTAATTTCTATATTTTACCTATTGAGATAACACGCCCAAATCTTACAATGTACTTACTCTCAATTTATATTCATTTTAAGCATGTGCAGAGTATTTGAACATATTCTGAACTTATGAATAATATATTTAAAAACTAGGTAATACGGTACAAATTTAATCAGACGTCAAATAACACTTATTATTAAAGATTTCAAAAAAAGCAGGTGTGCTGCAGTTTCTTTCATGTAAGGGGCTGCAGTNGTCAAATAACACTTATTATTAAAGATTTCAAAAAAAGCAGGTGTGCTGCAGTTTCTTTCATGTAAGGGGCTGCAGTAGTGTAGTGGTCTGACTACTTGCCTCCCAAACTAGGCAAGGCAAGTTCGATTCCCGACGAGATCGCTCCCGAATTTTCGCATGTGGAAATCATGCCAAAAATTGCCGCTGGCCTGCGAGTTCACTCTGACATCTCCCGTTCACCCGCCCTTGCATTCCGGCACTGCTCCATATGCACCTCAGTTCATCCTCTCGGTTCTTAAGACCTCGCCGCCAAAATCTACCTCTCTTCTCTCCTCTCCTCTCCACTCTTTCATGCAAGATTTTTGGTTCATGAAAAATTGTATGGAGGTAATACACAGTAAACAGACACTGTGTCTTTGTCACAATGTGTTTTCCCGTTGACTGTCAAACTATTCCAACACCAGGAGTGAATTTTCTAAATATTGTAACAAAATCCTTTACAACATTTTTTGTCTCAGATATGGCAATAAATTTTAATACCAGCTTATATCTCAAACACTTAAATTGTTGCAATTTATTATGTCAAGCTGCACAGGCATAGATTGTAAGAAAATTATTTCAGTAACTGTGCAAATTTTTTAACACTGCAACATGAAGCTGATTAAGGCAGTTGCCAACCTGGCAGTTTAACAGTGTTGCAGTTTGTTCGGCATATTAGTTTTTTGATGAAACTATTAAAAGGGTTCTCAATATGATTACCTAAAAAAATAAACCCACCTAGACAAGGATGGTATGGGACTCATTTTTTGAGCCCTCCAACATTACAAATTGAGTTTTCAGATGGTTGTAGCTTTAAATGTACTACTCTGATACAAGCAAAACTACAATAGGAACCAGTGTTGAAATTTGCTACAGACTTTCCACTGATGAGTGATAGCATCACAACTTTAAAGTCCCATAGGTAAACATTATGCACCACAAGCATCGTCATAATCCTAATCTAGACTCGTCACAGCTCTCTCCTAAGAAGAGACGTTACGCCGCACATGCCACAGCTCGCCCTGAAGCCCAGGGTTGGCTCGACCAGCTGATGCATCCTGTTGGACCGCAACCCGATTCGCACCACGGCACTGTCTTTNCTATTTCACGTGGCTAAGTTGCATAGTGTTACTCTGCCTAAGTGCATACAGACGTCAGTCTATTACAGAACGTTATGCTACCCATTTGTATACAGGCTCCTTCAACCTGAGCATCTGCTGATTACTTCAGTCATCACACCGCCATGCTGCTTGCCAGCTCACCGAAGCCTTCCGCACTTCTTAGCTACGTAGAAGGTCACGAGTCCGAGTACAGTTGACTGGGGTCACCCTCACCTCCAGCACCACCGTATCTAGTGAGTCTACGCGTCATTCTGGTTGGCATCCTAGGATCAGTCCTTCAGGCCCTAGTCTGGATACATGCTAGTTTATGTGTGTGTACTGACCAGTCAATAAATAGACATAATCCAAAATAGGTTGAGTTGTCACTCCCAGCGCTCTTTACTTCCCTACCTTGTATCTCCTGCTTTACCACCATATCTCTTGCAATCTTGCAGGAGTCGTCATGAGCCAGGACACTCGTTCCCAACCATAGCCACTTCGAGGACTGTCTTGCCATGGTGCTTAGTTAAGTCCATCTTCCTGAGTAGCACGAGAGCAGTTTGCTTCCTTGGACTATCGCCCCTCTAGTAAGTGCTTGAGTCTGTTAGCAAAGTTTTGCTCGCGAAGACACTTGACTAAGACTAGTAGGCCATGCCTGCCTACCCCATCTGACAGCCTCACCGTAATTCCTTCAGGCCATGCCTACCTCTAGGAACACCCACTGTCCACTTCTCTGTTCTATAACTCCCCCTTGCCTCATCATAAGGCTAGGCGGGAGAAAGCAGCCAAGCAGGGGCTAGCCCTGGTTGGAGGCCTGGGGAGTGCTTAACTGGGTGCAAACTGGGCATACTCGTGGAAGGAAGAGGAAGCTCTGCTCGACAGAGGAGATCCACCACCAGTGCAACCAGAGATCACCAGAGTCTGATCTGGCACATGTCATGAGCAGTNCGGCCTTCAGCCTGAAAAGGTGGTCAGACGCCTGTACCTTGCACCGAGTTACATACTAACTCAAGTCCTTTCTTGACCTACGCTAGCCAGAGTACTTCCAAAGGCTCAACGTAGCATGATTGAGGTCCTGAAACCAGCTGTCACTGCCCTTAAGAATAACCCCGTCAAAATGGTGACTCCAACTTCTCAGCTGTCTGGGCAGGGAAGAGCCTTGCACAACAGTGTATCGCAATCTACGAAACGTTTGTGGAGACTGGATCAGTAGCAGACACTACCGAGGAAATGTGGGACGGTCCAGAACAGGTCAAAGTGACATGAACATTGCTGTTGTGCAGCAAGCCCGGTTGCAAAGTCCATTAAAATCAACCACACAGTGCAGTCTGGAAGCAGGTATTCCACATAAAACTGTACTGGCAAATCGTGATGCAGGACCTCGGGATGCGACCGTACCACATCCAAGTTGTCCAAGCCTTTACAGTGGTGCAAAAGCGTGTTTACGTGGAATGCTGCAAGATTTTGGCTATAATAACTAATATACAACCTGATATTGTGCATCTGATGACATTCAGCGATGAAGCCACTTTTCACGCAAATGGACGTGTCAACAGACATAACACCATTTTCTGGGGGAACAGCAAATCCATGCGTCATTCGGGAGTACGAACGTGAATCCCCAAAGGTGAATATATGGTGTGCCGTGACTGCCACTGGCGTTATTGGACCCTAATTTTTTTTACACCTCAACATTGCGCTGGCTGCCACAGTCCCCTGCTTGATGCCCTGTGATTTTTAATTATGGGGCTTGGCGAAGGAGTGCACGTACAGCAGGAAGGTTCATGATATAAATGACAAGGAGAAGAATACAAACTGTGGTATCATCTATTCCCAGCTAAATGTGTGTCCAGACTTTGGATGGCGCAGTTGATTGTTGGTTTTTGTATGTTGACCACGATGGTGAACAGATTGACATTGTCTTGTAATGTATTATAGCACATATGATGTGTGTTTTGTGCATAAACAGTTTCTATCATTTATGTGTTAACATAATTTTGACTAATCCTGTATTTTCTCAGTTCAACCCATCTAGATATTCATACATAAGAGAGTGTATCTACCATGTTGTACAGAAACACACACAATTTGGAGGCCATTTGCTAGTAATGTAATTCATATATAGGCTGTTCATGGTTAATTGAGCACTTTTTAAATCAACATTTGGAAAATGTCAATATCCTTAAATGCATATGTTTCAACGAGCACACTGAGCAGCATGCACCAAGCAAAGTTGGTAATGATGATGGAAAAAAAGTTCAATGTCTCCAAGTTGAATGGAAGTGTTGCATAAACATTAATGATTACTGAAATGTTCTTTTACTTTAATGTTTTTAATGCAAGTTTACAAAGTAGCAAATTTGCAAAATATTTACTTTTATAATAATTTCACAGCTTCACTTGAATTATGGATGAATAGTGATCAGGACCATGGCAATGTTAATTTCGCATATAATGTGATTATAAGTGATTTTAAGCAGAGCTTTTAAAAGTGCTCAGTTTACCGTAGACAGCCTATAACCCCCCACAGCTCCAGCTTGTCCAACACAAGAGTGTGTGTACAGGCAGGAAAGAGAGGAAGAAGAGGTGGTGATATACTTTCTCGCAGTCTTGTTCGAAGAGTCGCAGCTGGAAGCACTGGTCGAGCTTCAGTTTCTTGTGGTGCCACAGCTGCAGCAGGTGCTGCTGCGACGTGTGGATGGCTTCCAGGTTCTGCAGGATCTGAGGCACTGAGGCTTGGAGGTCTGGGTTGGCGACGACCGAGCTCGCTTCGCTGTCCCTCCCCGAGTAGCCAGAGTCATAGCCGCTATTCGAGTCTCCCGATAACCTGCCCAACACACAGCATCCACTGATTACTCCGTGTTACCTTTGGAGAGTATCAGTAAAAAAAACCGCCCCCCTTACAAAATCTATCGTTTTTCTTAAATCAGGTTTTCCAAACAAACCGTATTTATTTCTATACTCTAAAGAAATTAAGTTACAATAAATTTCACAGATAAAATTTTTTACCGTAAATATTTGCAAATTGTTTAAAAAACATATACATATAAATGAATCAAAAGAGCATACCTATATCGACAATATACACACACCTATAAGATAGCTTAAAAAAAAGTTTGTTCCTTGGATTAAGTTATCTTTATAATGAAGGGAGACAAAGCTTAAATTTAACTAACAATGATTCTAACAGCTTGAGTTGTGATGATTGTGGTACTCGCAAATAATTTTGTTGGGTATTACTAAAAATTAATTTATTTTAACCCTCCTATTCTACTACTTGTAATTAGCACCAAGCAAGTTTTGATCCTAGGAGAAAAAATTTAATTGTCAATATTATGCAAAATTGACTAACACAACATGCCCATATACCAACCATTACTGGTCCAGCTGCCTAATCACACCAGTGTATTGGCTAAGAATTATTAAGTACTTAGTGTACGTTTCTTGTCACACCTGTTACAGTTAAAAATGCTGTATTTTCAGAGGACCTCAAGCCAAACTGTATATTCTCATTAAATTTAAGCCTCGCATAATGGCATCTTTCTCAAATCTAAGCAAGATTACATTTAAATGTATTCTACAAAGATAACATTTATAGAAACATTTACACACGACAGGATAAAATATTTAACCTTTGCAATAATCTTTGGCCAATGAGGTCAATATCTTCAACAGGTGCCTTCATGATCTTTTTCTTCATCTCGGCATGCAGGTCAATGCTATGCTTTGCCCCAGCCACATCATCAGCAAAGTCGTTACGACTCAGGTCCTCCTGCAAGTCGTCCAATCTGTCCAGCAGATCAGCCGCTTGCCATACAAAGTCTTCCAGGGCCTGCAACCACCCAGTATTACAGGAGCTCAATGGCAAAATGTGTGACAAGTATAACAACTGCAACTATGTTCATTCTAGTTTAGGTATGCATAAGTAACCATTGTCTAAGTTACTCCAGGTTTACTTAAAGTTTAGGCATGTTAAGTTGGGTGAATGTATGTTAGTACAATATTGGTATTCTTGATTTCATATAACTTCAGCAAATATTGACAGACATTATGACTAAAGTTCACAGCATGTAAACAGTAAACTACATTGAGTCAGCTGATAATTGTTGCAGGATGTACGTTATGGTGGCAATTTTCCCAATGATTATAAAACAAGCTAGTACTTTGCATTCAAAAATTTTAATTTATATCTTTAATGATGATAACAACATTAATGGTTTAAATTATGTTCAGACTACTGTAAAAGTTTTTGGACTATGGAGTACGAGCTACAGCAAAAGTACATTATGGTAATGTAAAACATTTTTACTCTGTGAATGCCATTTAACTTTTGCCACGAGATCCTTGCTGGTGGTGTTGGAATATCTGAAGTTAATTATTTTTGTATTTGCATATTACATCAAATTCAGTTCGTTGTGCGACCCTTTTTAAAACAGTCTTCTTCAGTGAAATGAAATACTGACATGTCTACCATTTCGTAAAAGGGTTGTTTGCATGCATTGGCCAACCATTTTCCTTAACAATCACGAAGAGCGAGTAACAATATATTTACCTTCTGAAATTTAAGTTTGTTGGTTTCAAAGCGATTTTAGTTAAGTAATCGTCCAAGGTTCATCACAGAACAAGAGGTGTTCCAACAATTGTGATTAGGGATTACGAAGTGAATAGTTTGTGTATTTTGTAAATGTTTTTTGAAAATGTTGCTAAAAAATCTGAATGTATGCAACAAAAGAAAACTTTTTTGTTTCTTTTTACTCACAAGAGAAGAACCAACTCATGATCCAGTTTCATAAAAAATGCTAAACAACAGTTCCATGCCCCACCAATAATATAAACTGAGTCCTAACTAGTATATTACTTGGTCATAGAAAAAATAAAACAAATGGGAATGACAACCAGCTATAGTAGCCTACATTCATTAAGTACTGGACTGAAGTTGTCGGTCTTTCAGTGCTTGCCACTGAACTCAAGAAACGTTTTCTTCACTGACAGGATAGCTGTGGCAGAAGGATACACTGTGGTCATGCTACTTTTCTAGAACAGTCAAGATTTACTGAATTTATATGAAATGGACATAATATAATGCTCAATTTGCATTACAGTTTTATCCAAAACATAACTCACAAACTAAATATGATTTCATAATTCACAACATTTGTAAAATTTAAGATGTTGCATCAGATATGCTTCTGTCCCAAGGTACAAGATAAATTTAACCGCATATAACATTATTTTTAACATTTATTCTAGTCTGAATTGCAATGTCATTAAAAACTATTATTGTTACATAAACTTTTTCAGTAATAATATGATTCAAAATTATTAACAACTTAAATATTGTCTTTTTACTACATTCTTAAGTTTCCAGGTAATCTGAATTTTAATTTTTAGATGAATTACTTGAGACAAACAATAATATGAAGAGTAATACATTCATTAACTTGAACAGCTTAAGACAAAACAACATTAAGATATATTTGCAGTTCCATTTTAGCTTGCAAACATAGTTCCTATACGAAAGGACTACCATCATGTTCAGACCTTAGGATGTTAATACTGTTGGTAACCCTGGCAGTGTATATGTGATGTGTAAGGGTCTCACTTGTGCACCATGCTCTCCACATATTAGTAATAGTGTTACCTGTGTGGTGCACAACCTAATCCTCGTGTGAAACGGGATACGATCCCTCGCACGCAACACTTGTGGTGGTTTACAAGATATTCTGATGCAATGCTGCACTCAAGAACATGTTCTGGCAATGTAAAATGGGGCGTGTGTTGAGTGGCAATACCATGTGTGTAGAGGTCTGTTAACTGGAAGTACACAACTCTCCCAGTTGTGCAGTTCACCTAAAAGTCAGTGAAATTTACCGCATACTGGAGCTTGGGTGCCACAAGCTTCAGTTCAGTAATAGTCGCTGAACATACAGTTGCTTCTTACTTCTATTACAAAGGAGACATTCTTTACTTTGATGTGCCACGAGCAAAGTCTTCGTCTTCATCCATTCGAGCCTCCGCCACAGCCAGACCCTCTCAAGACATAACCGTTACACTGTCGCATGCGACTCGTATGCTGAATGTGATGAAATTATTTGTTAACACACACTGCCAGTATTTACACGGCATAGATGAAGATAATTTGCAAGCAGATCTGAGGTCTCTTAAAAGTTTGGTCTACAATGAAAATGATAGTGTATCACCATTAAACCACATTCTTCAGTCTTCTATTGGTTACTACTAATTGAAAAATATTGGTGTAAACATACTGACAATACCAATATCAATATAAATAAACACCGTTAAAAGGTTTTCTAGTGCTACAAACAGAATAATGACAAACAGGCAAGGAGATAGTTTACCAAATTTGTTACATTTCATTTCTAAAATAAAAGTTTCCTATAATAGTTTACAACACAATACTAAACTATTATATTATTGCTAGACTTTTTTGGGGGGAAGGGAGGGGTTATTTTTTAAATTTCAAAGGGGGCAGGGGTAATACCCTCCCGCTGAAAGAAAACCTGGTGCGGATACCAATACTGCCTTAACTAGAGACTGTGAGGCATCAACTTGGTGCCTACATTATAGCAGGGGTTGGTCCATGAGATGCCCAGCAGGTGTGACAACCAGTGAGTACTGGGCCGACTATATTTGTAGTCCCCACCAAAAGGTTAAGTAAAGGACCTGGCCTAAAGTATCCAGAGGTAGGAAGGCGGCAGAAGTATACCAACAGAGTCAGCGTTTGTCCGCAGCACCTGTTGCCACTCTTGTTGTAAGAACTTCTTACTGTGAAACTTTTTCAAAGTTCTATTCCACGGGTAAAAGATGCCACTCAAACTCCCAGTCGAGAGGTTTGGTCTGTGCTAAATTAAATCTTAAGTGTCGGTGAGGGTGAAACGAGGTGAAGATGCAGCAGTGGAATGCAGAAAGAGGGAAAATGAGAGCACTCTGAGAAAACCCATTAGTCAAAGAAAACCCATTAGTCAAAGAAAACATCCACCTTATTTCCCAAAAAAGAAAATTGGGGTGGCGCGACCAGGAAACTATCCCAGTTTGCCTTGGTGGGAAGCAAGTAGTCCACTACACCATATGGCCACCTGAAACTCTGAGAACTACATCTCTCTTGAATAGAGGTCTATACCTAGTCATTTATGCAGTAATTGTCTCACTGCATTTCTTGTATCCTGTATCTAAATCTTTGCTGTCTCAAAAGCTGTATGCCTGGCACACACCATGGAAGTTAATAATTTGCCAGATGGTCAAGAGCCAAGGAACAAAATCAATTCATGCAGTTGTAAGGCCAGTCATAACAAGATTACCAGATTTCCCTGGCACACGTCATTTTCTATAAAATAGTTGCAAGACTCCATTGACAGGAGCAGGGGAGGACTCAACTTCACCTGGCTCTGATACTGGACAAATTGTACCTGAGGGTGGTGCCCTACGTATGTACCTGGAGCACTACCCACAAAGGCAGCAACTTTCTGAGGTCTGGACATTAACCCAGGGTGGGACCAACGTCACCTACACGCTGGGAGATTAGCAGCATTACTGGTTTGTCAGGAAGGAGAGCCTCGTCCACCGAGTAACGCATTCCAGCACTAACTCACCAGTTTTGCAAGTTGGTTGTAAATACACCAGAGATAAGAGATAAGCAAATACATAGCAACAGTTACAAGAAAGCACACACTTGCTCTGCCCTATCTAGCATTATACTGGATGATTACATCCAACCAGGTCTTGCACCATTCACAAAGTTGTCAGCATTTACCCACGTGTATAGTTTGATGACAAAGTTGCAATAATATGATTTATCTCAAAGCTAGCTGAAATACTACAAGGCAGCTCAATGTGGTAGCTGTACACGAATTGATAACTGTGGCTTATACCAATAATTTCCACATATCAAAAGTGCTGTATTAGTGTTTTTCTTTACAGAAAATAAGCCACTGTGGTATCTTCCACATCTGAATATTGACATTCCCTGTACACAGCACAGATTACTGAAGTCAAACTACTAGATATACTAAGTCAATGGAAAAAACTAACACAAACAAGCAAAAATTTCAAATCAGTCACATAATCACTTAAAATTTACAGCATTAATTTGCTTTGATTGTTGACAAATCAATTTCAACAGGAAAACATGTACAAATATTAAAGATAAAACNACAAATCAATTTCAACAGGAAAACATGTACAAATATTAAAGATAAAACAGTTTTTGAAAATGATATAAGTAACTGTTTTACTTTAAAACTGTAGTATGAAGCACCATGGACTTACCAATCTCATATCAATCCACTGTGAGTGGTCGTAATGCAGAGTTCCTTCAAGGTCAGACGTCATCTGGCCCGTGTCAATGATTTTCGACAAGGCCTCCACACTGATCATGTTAGTCTGCCACAAACAAAACACACTCAACTAAAAAAGTAAATGCAAAAAACAAACAATAATAATTTAATATATTTAATATACATAATGATGTACCAAACACCGCAAAACATTAACATACCGTATATTGTTATGAAATATTTCTTGGAGAAATAATTCTCATCACACATTACACTAACAAAGAAATGTTAACTCCTGGTAGCTAATGCCATCTGATTTGAAATAGTTTCTGAACTAAGGCTATTATAAATGCCTGTTCTAAAAGGCTTTTTAATCATTCATTCTCTATTATGAAATTTGTAGCATTTAAACTGTATATCACTGGACTGCATTCATGAAAGCAGATTGCCATGAATTTCAATTAAAAAAACTGACCCTTCAAGCAAAATATTTCTTACATTTCAAACCTAACGGCATAAAAGAAACCCAAACTTTGCATGNACACAAACAAGCAAAAATTTCAAATCAGTCACATAATCACTTAAAATTTACAGCATTAATTTGCTTTGATTGTTGGCAAATCAATTTCAACAGGAAAACATGTACAAATATTAAAGATAAAACAGTTTTTGAAAATGATATAAGTAACTGTTTTACTTTAAAACTGTAGTATGAAGCACCATGGACTTACCAATCTCATATCAATCCACTGTGAGTGGTCGTAATGCAGAGTTCCTTCAAGGTCAGATGTCATCTGGCCCGTGTCAATGATTTTCGACAAGGCCTCCACACTGATCATGTTAGTCTGCCACAAACAAAACACACTCAACTAAAAAAGTAAATGCANCAAATCAATTTCAACAGGAAAACATGTACAAATATTAAAGATAAAACAGTTTTTGAAAATGATATAAGTAACTGTTTTACTTTAAAACTGTAGTATGAAGCACCATGGACTTACCAATCTCATATCAATCCACTGTGAGTGGTCGTAATGCAGAGTTCCTTCAAGGTCAGATGTCATCTGGCCCGTGTCAATGATTTTCGACAAGGCCTCCACACTGATCATGTTAGTCTGCCACAAACAAAACACACTCAACTAAAAAAGTAAATGCAAAAAACAAACAATAATAATTTAATATACATAATGATGTACCAAACACCGCAAAACATTAACATACCGTATATTGTTATGAAATATTTCTTGGAGAAATAATTCTCATCACACATTACACTAACAAAGAAATGTTAACTCCTGGTAGCTAATGCCATCTGATTTGAAATAGTTTCTGAACTAAGGCTATTATAAATGCCTGTTCTAAAAGGCTTTTTAATCATTCATTCTCTATTATGAAATTTGTAACATTTAAACTGTATATCACTGGACTGCATTCATAAAAGCAGATTGCCATGAATTTCAATTAAAAAACTGACCCTTCAAGCAAAATATTTCTTACATTTCAAACCTAACGGCATAAAAGAAACCCAAACTTTGCATGNAAAAAACTGACCCTTCAAGCAAAATATTTCTTACATTTCAAACCTAACGGCATAAAAGAAACCCAAACTTTGCATGATCCTGATTTTTAGAAGGTTTTAGGTTTTGCTTGTGCATAAGCACACACTTGAATTATAAAATTTAGTTTAATCTTCATGTATACGTAAAAATTACCCTGGTAATATTCCAATACTATAAATACTTAGCTTCATAAACTGAATACATTTCAAAAGATCTTAAATTAACTGAACCTAGTACAAAGAAAAAAAAGTGTGTTCACATTGCGTATGAATAAGTATTAGTGAAAAAAGTGGTAATCACAGAATTATACTTCTGCATTGGTTTATGTGAAGATGGATGGCCAACTGAACTACTACGATAAACCAGTTAACACCGCACTACCTGCTATATAAGAATCTTTCTGTAAAAGACTGTGCAAGATAGTACATATATATACCAAAGAAAATGGGAATCTAGATTATTTTAGGTTTGTGGTACTTTTACTCTGGTATCACTAATATATCTCGTAAAAGTATTATGAACAAGTAGTAGATTCAAAACATTTAATCACAACTTCTGGAAGAAGAAAAAAAAAAAAAGTCAGCATTTACAAATTTCCAACTAACTTAAGTTGGAAAACACTTACCTCGAACTTGTACTTGTGACTGCCGAGAGATGTTCGCTGCTTTTGCCAGAAGTTGTCAGGCTTGATGATGTAGGCGACGTGCACGGAGCCAGGAAAGTGCTCCTGCAGGACCTTCAGGATGGGCTTGACAGTGCTCCAGGTGGCTCCCCGCATGTCGATAACAACAGTGAACCCTTGTTCCCGCACCTCGTCACTGCTGGCACAGAACATGCAGTCAGTCACCACACCTAGCACTGCACTTCACCACACTGTGATAAAACTACCCAGTTTCAAAACTGTTTTGGAACAGTTAATAAATAGCAACTTTGTAGTAATAAAAATATTAGAGAGGGAAGCATTTTTATACAGACATTCAAGTATCATTTAGTAAATGTGGAGGGTGGATGATGAAGTACACAAGTAAGTATATTTTATACAGACAAATGAACATCAATCTGTGAACATGGAGGATGTATGATGAAGTAACAGCGAAAGGTAAACCGACATATCAGGTGATACACAATATAACTGAGAAAAGCAACACACTCTTAGGGTTAACTGAAGCAACTCCCATGAAAGTTCTTGGTCTGGATGCTAACGAGGCAATATCAAAGAGAAGTGGAATGAGGAGTGTCTCAACTTGCCCAAATACCCGGCGACAGTACAAATTTGTTGGTGTCAAACTTTTAGTCGACAATTTAAAAACACTGCTTAAACAAAAAAAAAAAAAAAAAAATTAATAGCTGCTAAGAATTCAGACTTGTGGGGCAAGGATACTAGACCAGTGGTTATAATCAGGATTTCCTTCACCTTATTCTTACTGTAAAACATTTACTTCAACTTTATTGAATTTGAAAATAACACAGAATTCTCATTCCTGTTATAATAAAAAACAGATTAGCATCACTTCAATATGTTTTACATTCTGATTACAAGCACAAAATATTTTCCTGTACCTTCAATGTATGAAATCAATCAGCAACTGCAGGAATCTTAGTCCATCAATGAAATTTTACAGCATTTTAAGTTCTATNTTCAATGTATGAAATCAATCAGCAACTGCAGGAATCTTAGTCCATCAATGAAATTTTACAGCATTTTAAGTTCTAGAATTAGTTTTAGTTAACATTTCTTTGACATAAACAAGAATTTTTTTATGCACTAGTATACTTGTAAAGCTAACTTAACACTTTTAAACATCAATGAATTTTTGTGTAAACAAAATAGGTTTAAGGGATTTTCTGCAGTAGGGTATGCATACCTGTGAATTCTTACCATCACACCAAAGAAAATTTCATACTTTTACTTTTTACGTTACTATTAATCATATTATCACAGTTAAAAACAACTATTGTAACAAAATTATTATAACTACAGCAGTGACAGTGTTTATAGTATTTCCTGATTATGCACTTCATGACTAATCCTCATGTACTTAATAGAACTAACCATGGAATGGCTATGAGATACTGTAGCAAGCGACGATAATCGTCTGGCTTGGCACGTTCTCTCTTAGGAGTGGCTGGGAAACAGAGTACAGGCCCACCGCGGCGATCCCGTCCGCCCGTCAGCACTGCTAACCTCTCTTGCAGCAGCGACATCACATCCAAGGCCCTCAGGCCATCCATCCTGCTGTGGGGCTCTGAAACAGCAGCATACCACATCAACATACTCCAGTCAGCACTACTTTGCGTGTGTGTGTGTGTTGCATATCATTACATACCACAACTTATCATTCTTTATCAACATCTACCATAAATTAATGTAAGTGTAAGAATTATTCTACTAATATTATAAATGTGAAAGTCTGTGTGTGTATGTTTGTTACCACTCAGCTCCATAACAGCTGAATGGATTTTGATGAAATTTGGTATGTAGGTACTTTAGGTACTGGAATATGACATAGGATACTTTTTATCCTGGAAAATTGAACGGTTCCTGTGGAATAACAACAAAACGTAATTCTGCAATGGTTGGGAACATGACCAAAATATTTTTTTCCTCTAGTGTCCGAGTTTATCAGGCCGCCCAAGTACCTCTGAAATGGCTTAACGACTGCTATTGGTTGATAACAACTGGGACCAAATATTTAACGTGCCCTCTGAAGCCCNCGACTGCTATTGGTTGATAACAACTGGGACCAAATATTTAACGTGCCCTCGGAAGCGCTCAGATGTTGTGCCACTAAACGGTCACCCATCCAAATGTTTGCAGCTAGGAACATTGCTTAACTTTGGTGATCGATTAAGATCCCTCAGTCAAGCGCAAAAAGTAGTACCTAGGTACACTTATTTCTAAAGCTACAACTTGATAAAACTCACATTTTGATTTTCATACATCGACGCTGAAAAGTGGAAATGTGGGAACTACGCAATAGTTGCACAGATACACTCCAAAAACAATACCCTACTTCTTGGCTATCGTGTAAAAAATTATTTCCTTCCTTTTGGGTTGCCATAATCAGTTAAAAACCTAGGCCGACATAGTATAATTATAATTCTTTTTTTACATAAATGAATTGTCTTTTCCCAATTTATTTATTAGTGTATCACCGTAAAACTCAATTGTACCAGGGCAAAGCCGGGTCGGTTCGCTAGTATATAAAAAAAAAAAATTGTGAAAATGCCTAAAAAGTGGAGTGGTATGTTCTAGAAGTTATGAAACAGTTTCTTCACAGATGTTCCCACCAACTACACCTTAGCACTGCCAGACTGTAAACCTAGTCTCCATTAAAGTACTCCACAGCTGAATTTATAACAGTACAGCACTGCAACATCTTCTGGTAAAACCTGCACTGTCTCTTACTTTTGATTGGCTAATTAAATCATTTCAAACAGAATGCAGACATAAATGACCACACTAGTATGTGCAATTTATCCTTTACTTGGAAATGATGCAGGTTCCTTGAAGGAGGGGGGAGGGGGGGGTAGCTCATCTATTATAAGAATCTCAATTATATGGGCAGTATAATACTGACAAATTGACTCAATGTAAAACCAAGGTACCAAATGGCACACCACTAAACACTCAGCAACTTATAGAAATATGAGACATTCATTGTGTTTTCAGCTAAAAGACTACTCAATGTAATTATGCTTGAACTGTTTGAATAACTTCAGACTTAAAACAACGGAAAGCCCAGAGTACTGTCCATTATTTACAAACTTCTAAAAGGACAGGAAGAAATCTTTCCTTAATTTTTAGCTTCCTCACCTTTTGTATCAGCAAAGTGCATACAATGCCAGGTAGTTGAAACATGTACCACAAACACACAGATAGTAAGTTTTGTACCTTAGAAGCACACATTATCCAATAACCAATAACTACAGATTAATTATTTTCTTACAGTTTCTTGACCCTGCAGATTACTACCTTAAAGATACTACAGGCAGGCTTGACTACACAGTAACTCAAAAACTCTGCTCCTGAGATATTTTCAAAAAACCATGTATCAGCACAGAATATGAAACATTCACTATATGGTTATAATCCAGTGTGGTTCAACTCACTCTGTCATCCCCTTGACAGGAGTAAAGTTTGCAGACAAACACTTTTAATTTTTATACATACATATATATACTGCCTTTGTTTACCAACAGGTTTGGTCCATGTTCACGGCAAACTCTTACAATTTTTGCTACTAATCTCTAACTAGAATTTTTTCACACTTGTGAAGGTTATGCAGATTAAGTATGGGAAACAAAATTCATATCGTGGGACTATGATTGGAATTAAACAAATGTGTTGNAGATTAAGTATGGGAAACAAAATTCATATCGTGGGACTATGATTGGAATTAAACAAATGTGTTGACACGTAAATAAAGTCTGAAAATCAAGACAAATGCAAAAAAAAAATTCTTAGAAGGAAAAAGATAGCTGTCCCCTGCATTTTTAAAGGGTGGAGTTTTCTTACTGTAAAACTATAAGTCACCATTTTTAAATGTTCCATACAACTTTTGTAAAATTTCTTTGAAGCAGTTTTTTTTGTAACTTAAAGCTAATAAAACTACTAAATAATCGTAATTAACACATTTGTAAANATTTCTTTGAAGCAGTTTTTTTTGTAACTTAAAGCTAATAAAACTACTAAATAATCGTAATTAACACATTTGTAACCTTAATTTTTTCCAGAAAGGAAACATGGGTCCAAGAATGATCTCTATTCAGAGCATGAATTCTTGTAGGTTACCATGTACACAAATACTGTAATCTAGCATAAATAAAATATATAATGCTAATATGTATACAAAAAAAAAAGCTAACAATTCAGTGACATTGCATAAAATATTCAAGCCTGTGTTTAAATATCTCTGGCTTGCATGTTTAGCTAACATGTGACTGACAAATTTACTGTCTAGTAAAAAAAGTCTTAAACAGTTTTAGGTCTGATAAGATGACATCAAATCACTTTTCAGTAATACTTTGATTTCTCATCTTACTCATGCTTAAGACAATAGGGAAAAAAAA
This sequence comes from Clitarchus hookeri, assembly GCA_002778355.1. Classification (NCBI taxonomy): domain Eukaryota; kingdom Metazoa; phylum Arthropoda; class Insecta; order Phasmatodea; family Phasmatidae; genus Clitarchus; species Clitarchus hookeri. The sequence goes on from NQII01000162.1 coordinate 1,080,416, forward strand.
TCACTAACACAAACAAGTTCCTGCAAATGTTCGNGATTTCTCATCTTACTCATGCTTAAGACAATAGGGAAAAAAAATCACTAACACAAACAAGTTCCTGCAAATGTTCGGATCTCATTATTTTGCACTGCCAACAAAACAATGACTAATGTTCAGAAAATACTAGTGCAAGGCACTAGTCAGACAACTGCTAAACTAGTGGTACTACTGAACACTTTTAAGTGATAATGTTCAGAGTACAGAATTTCTTTGTCAACCTGCACAGCAAGATTTTTTTACACAAACACATTTCAATGGATCTCTCTATGCATACTGAGACCACAAACTAGGTACAAGGTGGCATGACTAAACTCAATGTGAAGATGTAACTCACCCTTCTTCTATTTATTCACCATTATTCCCCTCATTCTACAAACACACACTTTGTTTCACCTACACAAAAGATCCATCGTACATCTGTAAGCCACAATTCCTGTCAGAATGATGGCAACAAGACTATATTTTAAACAATTACCTACAACCGGGAAAGCTAATTTTTAGCACACACCACCAGGCTGCAAGGATTTTGCACCTGACAGAGAAAGATATGCTCTCTCAACGTACCGCCAGCGTGTGTGGAGCTGTGCCAACTGTGTGGACGCCGCCTGCCAACCTTGGTCGCTGCCACATGGCGTCCAATACAGCTGAGGCGCCCGTCCATGGCCGGCAACACTGGTTCTGTTGTGGCTTCGCCAAGTGTTCTTCCTCATTGCATAGCCGGCACTTACTCACACAAGCACCACATATTTGACACTTCACCACACGTGCTCATCCATTGCCTGTTTATGTCAACTCTACGAGGGTGCATTGTTTGGTTTAGTAACAGTCACTTGTACTCAAGTATTCCCATAAAAACTGTAAGTTCCTCTATGAACTGCACTAAATTGCAATTACACTGAAACTGGTTACATGATGAAGATAATCTTCACAAAACCTTCAAAGAAAAGAAGTTACACTTTTCAATTATTTCTGTATCCTATTAACATTAGTAAAACATTATATATTTTGAAATTCTTATCAAACTCTCAATTTAGTTCTTTCATCATCAAACATATTTATACAATTTTGAACCATAAACAGAGCAAGTACTTATGTTGAACCAAACCACCTCTTTGTGAATTAGCAGTAGGCATATACTTGNTTTGAACCATAAACAGAGCAAGTACTTATGTTGAACCAAACCACCTCTTTGTGAATTAGCAGTAGGCATATACTTGAATAATTAAGGAGCTACAGGTTTATTTAGGTTAGTGACAGCTGCCACTTAAATATGTAATCAGAAAACTGACTCTCTGCAATTTACTATAAACACAAAGTCAAATCTATGCCTTAATTGTGTTGACTTTTTTGTGCCACTAGCATTGCTATATTTAATTCTCTAAAAAAAATTAAATATATAAGCTGCTCAAAGCACCCAGAAACACTGCTGTTTATTAATAAACTAAGGGTAAAAAATNAAAAAAAATTAAATATATAAGCTGCTCAAAGCACCCAGAAACACTGCTGTTTATTAATAAACTAAGGGTAAAAAATATGATTAGAAATATATATTAAAATAAAATAACTTTTCTTACAGGTAAAACAAATACATTAGGTTTTAAAAACTGAAATGTATAAATAATCTAGTCAAAGTAACAATTTCCAAGATTTTGGCTCTGTTGACAATGTACCACTGCTTTAAAATTTTGCCATGTTATTGAAAAACATTTGAGTTTTTGAATAAATGAAATATATTTTGCCTCAAACTTTTTACATCCTCTTTGATGTATTTTCCAAGTTTATTGTACTTTCAGACTCCTTGGTGTTTGTATGATACCAGCATAAATCATTAATGATGTTGGTGCATTCCCATCTGTGTGTGCAAATTAAGAGTAAATCTGTCTGATTATACATGTTTGACCAACAACACAAAGCAATTTGACAAAGATGAGAGAATAAAGCAGAAAATTAGTTAATGAAACTCACATCAAATTTTACTATATGACATACATTTCATGATAAAGATCTCGAAAATATTTTGTGCAAGGTCAAGCCCTCACAAATTAAAGAGGGGAAACTAGTCTCGATGAATGTGATCAAAGCTGCAGTTATTTCCATCTTGCATCATAAGCCGTTAAAAAAATTTATAGCACACTAAAAACATTTACAACCTGAATATCTTTGAAATGAACTTTAAATCAATTTAGTATTTTTACCAACAGAATTTTTTGCAACATGATAGTTCCAATGGTGGTGGTACAGTCTTAGTGACTAAAAATAATGATGGCTGCTTAACTGTCGAAAGTATTAGGCTTGATGCGACTTATTAGTTGCGTTTCGGTGCTACAATCAAGATATGTATTTCTGCAGAAGAACTAGCATGCAGAATAATTATGAGGTAATAAGTCAATGAGTTTGGCACAAAAACATAAATAAGCCTGTTTAACCAAAAAAANCATGCAGAATAATTATGAGGTAATAAGTCAATGAGTTTGGCACAAAAACATAAATAAGCCTGTTTAACCAAAAAAGTTTAAGCGTCTAGCCAACTGCAAACAATTTACAGCAACATAGCAGTGCTCTGATTAAGCCATATTCACACATATGATCACACTAAGCAGGCACAGCAAACACAACCTATGGCAGTTCACATGTCAATCCACTCACAATTTGGTGTTTGGTTGGAAGCACATTTTAAAATATCAATGTTTCATTTGTGAATTTATAGTACCACATAACAAATTTAATTATTGGATAACAAGGCAGACACAGCATACTTAACTATTCGTTAGTGAAATCAAGTGGTGAAAATTTCATATTAAATAAATTAGAATATTAGTATTTCGTTTATATTTTCTAAGTACATTTATAAATTTATATTTTACTGTAAACACAATTGAACAATTTTTACAATTATATGTATGGTGGTTTTGTGTAACTATCTGGAAAGTACTGGCAAAGTCACGGCTTTCAACACATCGAAAATTTAGGCATCACATTTGACTTTTCAACAAGATTTCTAGCAGAGGGAGGATGCTTGCAGACTGGCTGTACACACTCGGCATAACCAATGTACGAGTGAACCAAGCTTTTACTGCAGTCGCAGAGTACTTGAGAATGCAGATGTGAAGCAGCCTTCTGTACCACGGACTCCAGTCGCACACGCCAGCAAAATGGCGTCACTGGCCAGCAACATGTCGGAACGCCGTTCGCCCGCCGGCGCCTGGTAACCTGCTCGCCACAGCAGGGGGTCCAGCCAACAGTGGACCTTCCCCAACACGCAAACCGATCGGACACAAGACCCGTTCCCGGAGCATCGCGCAGCCACTCAGAGAATGGGTACGTCTACAAAGAACTCGCCACGCAATTGGACTTCTGCGTACTGAACTACTCTGTGCTGCAGCGGAGTTTCGCACGGCCGCAGCCGCGCCACGGTCGGGGCGCCAACACGATGCCGCTGACGACGACGCACGACACACGCAGAATGAGTTACGAGAAATGTGATGAGGAAATAGTAAGGGAGGGGAGGGACCTGCGCACGCGTCGTGAAGGGTCCAGCCGCCCCTGCGACACTCCCCTTATTGATTTCCAATCCTCCAAGGTCGCTCGCACTGCCAGACCCATTTACTTGCGCATCCCATTCTGCGGTCCAGAGGCAGCCTCCGCCACGTGCAGTCATCTCTGCCTGCTCCTCCACTTCCCCAACCAAACCACAACCCACGTACATCACACGGAACTATTCCGCTAGGAAGAGAATGACGGCCTATATAAGAGCGGCGCTAGCGTGCCATTGACTCCAGCAACTAGAGTAGGTAAAACTGGTCATCTAAGGTTGGTAACACTGTACCACCTGCCTTAATAATTTTAAATGGAAGTTTCAAGGTTCCTCAATATTACATCGTTCTTGATAAATAATTTCAACCACGAAGCATGCATCAAGGTAGGGAGGTGTAAAGGCTTCATTTTAGACAAAAATTGCTGCACCCGAAGTACAAGTTCAGTAGTAAAAAGAAATTGTTGCACATGTAAACAGGATATTTTCTACCTGCACATCGCGTAAACAAACAATGCACGATAGTGTAGTTTATCTCTCGAGATACTATAGAAACACGTGATTTATTAATTCAGAGGTTAATTTTGATGGTGTTAATAAAAAAAACTATTTTTATATGGCTTTCACATAGGTTATTTTGTATCACGTGTATTTTCATGAATACTTGCGAGAAACTGTTTAATCTCCGTGATTATGATTCTTTCCAATGTATTTGTGGTATAAAATAACTGCGAATAAACAGTTATAAATTATATTGCCCAGAAAACGTACGGTACAGCATTCTTAAAATAAAAATAAAATCTAAGTTAACTTCAAGCGCATTGTCGGCCAACATAAAGTGAACATTTGTAGTTAAACCTGTTTTATAACGTTGATAGTACAGTAGAACCTACTTCGGCGAACAAACGAGTAATGGTTGATTCACAATCAAAATACATTAAATACATAGCATAGAACACAGCAGTACAACATTCATACGGCCAGAATTCTTATACAACATTGATTCACAATTAAAGAATTTTGTATCATTTTTAACCAGTAAAATTTTGCGACGCGTCTGGCATCAGTTTGCAGTGTTGGTAAATAGCTGATTTTCTTAATATATTATAATAGTTTAGAAAATGGAAAGCAATTAAAAATATTTTGAACCTTTGCTTTCTTCTAAACTCTTGCTTTTGCGATAATTATCATATGGATAATCTTCAAATATTTCTGCAAATAATAGGCTATATGTTCTTTCTTCTAAATTTATATCTTGCGACATTTTTTTCGTTTCTGCAGCATAACTGTTCTTTCATTTTAAATAAAAAACAATTTCGTTGTAAATGTTATACGCTGCTCTGGTTAGTTGTTGCCCCATGCGCATGCACAAGAAATTAAATATAACCATTTCCTTTGTGCACGATGTCCGGAAGTCTCGTGCGCACGACCTGTTATGCGCAGTTGTGAATCAATGTATTGCCAAACATAGTGGTCAGTTCTTGTGCACACGATCCATGTTCTGTGCTTACTGTTATGCTTTCAACTGCGAACCAAGCTTAAGATACGGTCCTCTCGTTATACTGTTCAGTTGCAACTTTTACCTTGATGCTCTCTGGCGTGTCCCGTCCCTACTATTCTACACTCCAATCAAGGTTGCTTCCAGTTTTTCTGAAGCCCTGCTAAAGTTATACTTCCTATATATTTTCTTCCGCCTCTAGCAAATTACACCGCATTTGTGCGCACTCACGGTTGCAATAACATTTCGCATAAGAACTACACTGGAGAGCCAAAAAAAACTAGTATAGGCGTGCGTATGCAAATAACAGAGGTATAGAACCAATCAGAGAAACGCGATGCGGTCGGCAGCGCCTTATAAGACAACAAGCGTCTTTTCAAAGTTGCTAGATCGGTTACTGCTGCTACAATGAATGGCAGGTTATCAAGTTTTAAGTAAGTTTGAACGTGGTGTTATTTATAGTCAGCGCACGAGAGATGGGACGTAGCATCTCAGATGTAGCGACAAAATTTGGTTTTTCGCGTACGACCACTTTACGAGTGTACCGTGAATATCGGGAATCCGGTAAAACATCAAATCTTCGACATCTCTGCGGTCGGAAAAAGATCGTGAACGAACGGGACAAACGACAACTGACGAGAATCATTAAACGTGACAGACGTGCAACCATTTCTCAAATTGGCGCAGATTTCAATGTCTCCTACATACCTTCAGACATTAGTCAAGTCCATGCCACGTCGTCTTGCAGCACTTCTGCGTGCTCGCGGGGGCCCTACACGATATTAGGCAGGTATACCAGTTTTTTTACCTCTTCAGTGTATTTCTTACTAGGCATTACCAATACACCTATTTTCTCACTGTTTTTATTTATGTCAATATAAATAAAATACAATTTAAATAAAATAATAAAATTTCAATTTAACCAAAAATAAGGTAGTTTAATGCCAACTTAAGTATAAAACGCTTGTGATACATGGCATCTTTAGGAAACAACCAAGTCACGTCACACATGGGGCGATTTTTCAAAGTTTTGATTCAAAAAGTGCGAAGAAACTGCGAATAGACTTACGGACAAATGACTGGACTGGCGTGCAGTTTTTTTGTGGCCTGAAGCAATGACGTATCATTTCAGTGGGAGGAAGTCTGAATCAAAGTTTTGCGAAATTTCTTAGTTTGTCATTCATCCTGTTAATATATTCTCGGGCATCGCCTTCTGAAAATTTTGTTTTCGAGGCTCCGAAATGATGTTTTCCATACGTGCGTATCTTAAAAAACTTATATTCCGGAATAATACAAAGCATGCTCTATTTTCGTAACAAAAAGACGTAATGTTTTCTGTAAGTTTTTAAAGTATCTTCCAGATACACTGCAACACATTTCATCTCCCAGCTAACCACCACTCTCATTCCCCGTTACACTTAGTCCCAGAGGCTAATCAAATATTCATTTACGAGGCTGTTTTTGTTACTAAATGAGTTAAGAGGTTGTGGCTGACGCTTAAGGGCAATCAGCACCCACCATCTTGGATTTATGGTATTTGCCATGACTCCAAATACACATGGTACCATTGACCATCTCGTCCAATTACTAAATAAAACAGCGTCTAGCTGTTATCCGTGCTGTACAAGGCAGTTATTCTAGATAACAGCTGTTGGCTATAGTACTGCGAGTCAACTGTAATTATCTAAATTTAGAGCGCTTCAAATGGTCAGACAGATGTTTCCGAAAACTGATTAAGTTTGCTCCATGTCGCTGCGTCGAATAAATATCAAAAACTTGTTAAAGCGACATGAAAGTTTCATTTTGTGTGCACAGGTGATCGAATATGTCTCCAAATTGTTACATTTGTGATTCGCATGAAAGAAATTAAATTTTTGGAGAGCGTGCGAGTCAGAGCTTGCACCATTCAGCCTATAGTACCAACCATAGACTAAAGATGAGGTAGACCGATCTCGCTGGCTGCGAACAACCAGTTTCCGTGTCCCAGCATTGAACTGCTTTTCTACCAACACGTCTAGCAAAAACGGCGTGGATTGCTTTTGAAGTTAGAACACTGATTAGTAAACAAGTGCTTCATATAAAAGCGTGTGTGTTTTGAAAATTGATATATAAACAAACGCGTTCATCATTGATGACCACGTGACTGTCAGTTGTGTTCCTTTGGGTACGTCAATGTTGGGGTACATGCACAGAAGACGAATAATCGGTCTACGTCATCTTTAGTCTATGGTAACAACGCGTCCCAAATTTAAAGCCCGGATTGAGAGTTCCCAAACACGTCCACAAGTAACTGCAAGTGTGGTGCCTGGGCAGTTTATAATGCAGCACATAATGCCGCCCGACGCCTGCGATATAGACAACACGCGCGCAATCGTGTGCGGCTTGCTGCCTACATCACGTGCGTTGCTAAAACCCTCCACTGCAGTCCTGTCTTCTTCCAACAGGTAAGCATGACTCGAACTGAAACACATCTACACTTAACTTCCCACCATGTAACGCTAGTATCAGCTGAAAAAACCCAATAAGCAACAGCTAAATGCAAACTACGATATGGAACTGAGAGGAAAAAAACTTGTCTAATAATTCAGAAGCCTATCTTCCGAAATAGTTAATCACCTATATAAGTATTAAATATTTATATTACGCAAAACGAATTGTATAAGACGATGACTGGAAAACCTGACATAACTTAAATTACGAAAATATATTTACAATTTCGCAGACAAGTCACGTGACCATATCCAGCGCGAATCACAGGAGGAGGCTGACATCGATATGACTTTCCCGGACATACCTCAATAGTGGCAGGCAGTGTTGAGTAAGAGATCTATTTCGAAGGCGATAACGTGTAAACGTAAATAATTAACTTTTTTGTGAAGCGAGCTACCTAGTCTCGGAAACATTTTGGTACCACCTAGTACAATTCCTGCGACTAACTTTCCCCATAAAAACACTAATCATATGCGTCTGTTTTTAAATAGTGTGATTTTGACAGCTGTTGGCAATTCTTGAGCCAATTTCGCGGACATGCGCAGGATACGAACGTCATCTCAGTGTTACGAGTGAAGCCCACGGGAGAGCAGGGATCAAGGAGAGCAAGCTCGGGTGTCGGCCTGGAGGTCCTGCGACACAAGGACTCCACGCAGATGAACGCTAAAGGCGACGACGTCCTGATTACAGACGCCAGGACACGCACGACCGCCGGCGGTCACGAAGCTCGTAGCTGGGCGACACATGAGCGTGACGTGGCCAGACCCACAGGAAGTTCATCTTTATGTGGGCATGTGGTGCGCCGGCCGTGACGTAACACCCGCTTCCTACTGACGCCTCCAGCCAACGGTCTTCTCCGAACACACGCTTCCTGAGTCATGCCGCTGCGTGACCTCACGATCGCCGAAAAACATTCATTATCCTTACAGCATTCTCGTACACATGGTCAAGTGTTGGCGACTGGACTAGGATAGGCAGAGACAGTACTGGTACCACCAAAAGGGCGGGGGGAGGGGTGATTAAGAAGGTAAACCACTCAAATTTAAAAAATGTTGCTAACTCAAGCGTTAAAATAAAATTACGTTACGATGGTTAGATAAAATTAGTTAAATCTCAAACGTAGTAGGATTTGGAGGGTGGGGGTTGAGTTCAGGGATTTGGGCGGCTCAACACAGAGGTCTTGAAAACCGACGAGGGTGAAATGAGGTGTGAATGGAGCAGCGTCGGAATGCAAGGACGGGCCAAACGGGGAGATACACCGAGAAAAACCCAGGCCGACAAGTGGCATCGTCTGGCATGATTCCCACTTGCGAAGATCCGGGAGTGGCACGGCCAAGGATTGAACTCGATTTGCCTTGGTGGGACGCGAGCAGTCTAACCGCTCAGCCACCGCGGCCCCAAGGCGGTAGAGACCAAATCGCCGATGACCTCAAAAACTGCACCCGACACGACAGGGAAATCTACATGATTGTGATTCGAAAATTCAGCAACTCTATTACTAGTCCAGCACTGTCCGTAATGTTGGAGATCCGGAGAAAAAGCAATTACGAAGGACGACACAGATCTGCTTATCGCACCAATGGCACGAATAGAATCGCGGTGTGCGACCTCAAGAGCTGCTTGCATTCTGACCCAATGTTCCACTAAGGCATGTGGTAATTCAACCGACAACACAAACTCTATTCCGAAACATATAACAATTATCCGGAGAGAAATGACATAAAAACAGACTTTTCAGATTTTGACGAAGGCTAAAAAATACTTATGTTAATTAGGCAACATACCGAAATTAGGTTGTGGAAAACAAAGCGCATTAAAAAAGTCCAGAGATCTAGCACACATCACGCGTATTTACAAACACTGACGACTGTGTAGGCTGTTCGGGGTTAATTGAGCACTTTTTAAATCTCCCTTTGAAAAATGTCGGTGCCCCTACGAGCATATATATTTTAACGGGTACACTGCCAGGCACGCGCCTAGTAAAGTTGTTAACGACGGCGGTAAAGTAGTTCCATGTCTTCAGGATGCTGGTGTCCAAAATCCCATTAAGTTGTACCAGTACGGAACACCATTCAACTTGTAGACTTTACTTGTACGTACCCTCCTCCTCGCACAAAAACATTTTTTAAATCGCATAGTTTTGCATTATAGCATGTCAAAATCCCTATTTCAGAGTTTCTGGGACGTGTNTGTACCAGTACGGAACACCATTCAACTTGTAGACTTTACTTGTACGTACCCTCCTCCTCGCACAAAAACATTTTTTTAAATCNAAAATCCCTATTTCAGAGTTTCTGGGACGTGTATATATATAAATTAACGGAATTATTAACAAGATATTTAACAATAGTCACAAAGACCATGTCTTAATTCATTTTAAGGTAAGCTTAGCAAAACTTATTTGACATAAAATCATGCTGCTACAAATTAAGCAATTTTGAAAAAAGGCAAAATTAGTTTTACATTTTTTTGTGTTACATTAAGTGAAACTGCCAGTGTGTTATACAGGCTCACAACTTTGCTAGATAGACAATAGCACAATCACTATACAAGTGACCACCAACAGAGTTCTAACTGAACCATGCTAGATTACTAATTACCAAATTGTCAATTGTGACACGGCCTCAGTATCCACAAATTTCATAACCGCGTTTTTAAAACAACGCTGACATGGAACTATTGTTCTTACATAGCTGGGAACGTTACTGGGAGCTATACAGGCAAAGTAGCGATTAAAACGTACGCATTTTTATGGACAGCGACATTTTCCAAAAGTTGCTTTCAAAAATGCTCAACTGCCAACCATCTAAATTATGTATATTTTAGATTTGTTACACTACAGTTAGCATGGCATAAAAATACAATCTAAAATGTCACATTCACACTATACTTTCAAAAAAGAATTCAATAACTTTGTAATGTTTACAACTAAATTTTCATACAAAACCTCGAAAACATAGAACTCGCTGAGCAAACTTCAGAGGGAAACAGTTTTCCCAACAAACGATAATTAACAAAAGTTATTACTGATAAAAACTGGGTTTGGCACACAAAACCACATGGCATCTCTCAATTTAATTTCCTGCTCGGGCGATTACGAGCCTCAGTTTCCAAGCCAGTCTTTGTTTGCAGTTTTTTCGTTCGCTGATGAAAAAACTTTCGCCGCAAATAGAGGCGACCATGTCTGCTTGCCGCCACTTGGGCCGTGCAAACGTGGCTACTTCACGAGCACGAGCACGAGAACAGAGAAGCTGGGCGACTACTGTCTCTGTCTGGCAGGGCTTCAAAATAAACCCAGGAAAAATCGTGCTCAGGAGCCAAAAACTGAGATGCGGCACATTATCATTGACAGCGTGTATCGGGCGTGTGTATTCTTCGGCAGCAGGTTACTCACGGGGGAAAAAAAGAAAAAAGTTTAAACATATACGACCTATGGTCTAATGTGAATCGCAAGGGCGGTATACATCTTTGAAGGTGGACCTGGAGCACTAGTTTATTACAAATGTTGGAGAAAATATTCAAGATGAACACAAGAGTGTCTGAGCAATGTGTAACGGAACGAATATCTGTAAACACAAAAACACTCGTCTGTCGCTGTCATCAAATATTTCATGGAAAAAGTAATGGTTACTACCTTTATGTCGACCTACTCACTATGACGTTTTAACGAACTTGGGATTTAAAAGATGGATTATTAATCCGCAGGTCACAATTGACCACGCATTATGCAGACACTCCATGTTAAGTCTTAAACAATGCGTCCAATATTTCTAAGAAACTAGTGCTTCGGGTTCAACTTCAAAGATATGTACCGCCCTGACAATTCACTTTAGACCATAGATCGTGTATGTCTTTTTTCGTGATTAACCTGCTGCCTAATTTACATACATTCTGTACAGGCTGTTCAAGGTAAACTCAGCACTTTTGAAAGCCCTGCTTAAGATCTACTTGTATGCACATTGTGTATTCTTCCACCGTATGTAAAAGTGAAACTGCTATTGTCCTGATTACTTCGGTCTAGCATCGGTCAAGTGACCCCGTGAAATTATTGGAGAATTAAGTATACTATACAAGTGTGCTAAAGAAAGAGACAGAAAGCAAAATACATTTTTCGAGCATTTGCATATGTTGACCGTGGCACTTAACACAACGTTAAGACACGGAACTACCCCCATTTTCTTTCCGTCGTTACCAACTTACTGGGCGCTTGTCAGTCCGTGGGCCCGTTAAAATATACACAGGTAGGAGCAGCGACATTTTGCAACGGTTTATTTCAGAAGTGCTCTAATTACCGTGAACAGCACAGTCTCTATTAAATGAAATGAGACTATGCAGCGCTTTCTGTTACTTTCCTTCATTCCGGCTGCACATCACATCAACCTGATAAAAAGAAAATGCATATATAACTTTGAAATACTAGTACTAAAACTTTCCTATTTTGTCACGCACGTTGCGCGTGTTTCATATAACACACTCATCCTTAAAAACAAAAAAAATTAAAGAGGGAAATTTATCACTGGCGAATTCAATGCCCATAAATATGGGCTACGGTTGAAGATACTCGTCAGCAGTCGAATTTCAGAAAGCCACGCCGCTACATATGTTATTATGTTTTACAACGATATTATACTGATGTTTAACCGGATTCCCGATATTCGCGGTACACTCGTGAAATCGTCGTACGCGAAAATCCAAATTTTATCGCTACCTCGGAGATACTATGTCCCATCTCTCGTGCGCCGACTTTACACCACGTTCAAACTCACTTAAATCTTGATAACCTGCCATTGTAGCAGCAGTGACCGATCTAGCAACTTTGCCAGACGCTTGTTGTCTTATATAGGCGCTGTCAACCGCACCGCGTTACTCTGATTAGTTCCATACCTCCGTTATTCGCATACGCACGTCTATACAAGTTTTTTTTGGCTCTCCAGTGTATATACCTGCGTCTTGTAAAACAAAATTTAATATTACGGTAATTTCGTCATGATTGAATGTTACGGCCGTTTCAGTTCAGTAGGTTGTTTGAACTTTTAGTCCGGATTCTGACACTTCAGTCTCAGTTCGAGTGTTAAGTTAGATTTCGATAGTATTTCTGCAGTCCACTGCATATTAAATTTGGGTGCCCAAGATACGGGTGCAGCTGTAAGCTACAGGCTACCCGCAGTTAAATGGCAGTTCTGGAAGTCCTGCTTGGCTCTACTGTTCTACCAATTTCGTATCCTTTCACCATACCTACCACCAAGGCAAGCGGGTTCGATTCCCGGCGGGGTTATTTCCGTATTTTCACACGTGGGAATCGTGCCGGAAGATGCCGCTGGTCAGCGGATTTTTTTTTCTCGGGGATCTCCCATTTCCCCCCTTCTTGCATTCCAGCGATGCTACATTCCCACCTCACTTCACCCTCGTCGGCTCTCAAGACGTCGTCAAGATCTCTCCACTCCTGTCACCATACGTAAAATTAACAGTCTCATTGCCTGTCACTTGATTCATTCGTCGATCAGACGTAACCGCGAAGTGTTGGGAACACAATTGTTACTAATATGGCAATCTTTGTCCTACGTGCGTAAAACCGATACTAAATCACATTGTTTGGTGTCCATAAATTTGATAGTTGTGAAACACAAGGGACTAATTTCCCTGCGCCGCTGCCATCTTAACTGGGTGCACGTGCATCAAAGAACGTCAAAATACATGCAGTTAGCGCCAAGAATTGTTTTCCAAAAGCCTGTCTCCCTAGGTGCACAATTACAGCGATGGGAAAACAACAACCGTCACGCCCACCAGCGGTGGCCGCCTCGACCTTCAGACACACAAGTACACGCACGCACTCCACCTGCAAGTGCGGTCGTCGCCTCTACGCGCAGCGCACCCGCCTGGCGCGACCACCGCAGTAGCAAGCGGCATCTTATCATTTTACCAACGGCAATTCTGACGCCAAGGTTTGGCATGCATTACACTTGAATGTTTGCAGACAGGTCTGGAAATACAGACCTTGTTAAGACGACAGGTTCCATAAATCGTTTCAATACACAAAGTGTCTTTTGTTCTAAGTTGTACGATGAGCGCAAGCGCCACACACGCGCACGCGCGCGCGCACACACACACACACGCGCGCGCGCGCACACACTTCTTGATTCCAGAAAGAGGGTTAATTTCAAACATTCTGCGACCCGCATCCACGTACATTTTTATCTTATCACTCTCTCCCCTCTCTCAGTTTAAACTTAGTATTCTTAAAAATTTAAATAAAAAAAACAATTTATAATGAATGTTTTTGTTTTTGGTTACATAAATGCCTATAAATAAAACATATTTTAAAAATACTGAGGCGAGTGGTTTGCAATAAGTTATAAATACTTTTTACAATGTGAAGTAGTGGCCAACCACAGGAGGCTACGCCCTTGCTGAATAAAAAGTGGAAAAGCAACCACCCCTTGCCCCCCTGTTCACGTCTATGACGAGTGTGTTATTTCCTCAAGGAGTGACCGAACATATTCAGCAGCCACATTAAAAATATTACTGCGCGCAGACTAACAGGAGCCCTACGTCGGAATGCGAAGACGATGAACTACGCACTTCTTTCTCACCAATCTCCTCACCCTGGCCTTCAGTGATATTTCTCAATAATCCATTCCTTCGCATAACATGTCACATGCAGTTGGCCTTCCTTTGTAAAAATCGCACGCAGAATGTTATCTTGTTGACAAAGGACTGCACTAACAATGACGATACGACACGCGATCTCAAACAAGGAAGATATTTCGAGAGGGCTGAAGCACGAAACGACGAACTCCGTAACCTTATTTTAACATCTATTTCCGACGATTTGTGTGTTGCAGGGCAAACAAAGGTTATAAGATTTTATCGAGACTGCTACTGCCACATTCATACTTCGCAAGCGCTTAAATATTCCCAGTTACTCCACACAGAAAAACAAAGGCACGAAGTCCACGACTACTGAATTCATTAGCTGAGCATTATTCCCTGGTAAACACGTATTGTTATTAATTTATAGAAAAGGAGGGGGGGGGGGAGACTTCGATTCTGCCCTAAAAAAAAAAAAACAAGCAGCTAAACTCTCTGCTCTGCTCATTAGCTGTTTATCCACTTTCATTCTCTTTCCTTCTCTGTATTAGCAACCTAATTGCTAGATTATTCCCGGAGAGCACTTGCCGGGAAGGGAGCGCGCGAGAATCAAGTCTGCAAACTTTCTAAACCGCCTCCGAGTTAAGTGTATTCCGCTCTCATTACAACGAGCTCGCCCGCTGCGCGCGGTTTAAAAATAACNGGGGGGGGGGGAGTTCAGTGGTCGGACAATACACTCGCCAACTGCGACCAGTGCAGTCCCGGTTCCGGCACGCGCCGCGCCTTTATCGGCTAGTGAACCTCGACCCGGCGCAGCTCTCGACTCGTGTAGGCTGTTCACGGTAAAGTGAACACTTTTGAAAACCCTCTCATTTGGATTAATAATCAATAAATATATTTTATTTTGGCCTTAGACGTTAACTTCCGAGTGCAGTGGAATACACACACTTCTGTTAATTACTTACATGGCAATATTTATTTAAAAAGGTGGTTAAATGATTTTAAAAAATGCTGAAAGGAAAAATTAACTACGGCCTCAAAAGTGTTCACTTTACCGTGAACAGCCTTTACCGCTGAATATAGTCTATTCACGGTTTTTTCGCACTTTTTGAATCAAACCTTTGAAAAATCACCCTCGTATGACATGTTTGATTGTTTCCTAAATATGTCCCGTAATACGAGCGTTTTATACATGTGTTAACATAAAAGTATCTTATTTTTAGATAAATTTAATTTAAATTTATATTCTATCTATAAAGTATAATATTTCATTTATAATAGATATGATGAAAAACAGGGAGAAAATAGGTGTGTTGGTAGCGCCTAGTAAGAAATAGTTCTTATGCAAAATAATATTACACCGAGAGGGGAACAAATCCGATGCGTTGGCCTTTTGGTGTAATTTTCCAAACTTGGTTTAATTACACGAAGCGGAGGAATATCCTGGAAGTATAAATTTAGCAGGGCTTCAGAAAAGCTGGAAGTTGTCATAAACAGCTTATACACAGAGAGTACTGAGCTCGCCGCTAGTACAAGCCATTACCACTCCGCGTCTTGGCGCAGCATTTTATGAGCTCGCCCCAAAATTTACGACATTCCGACTTGCACCGTGCGCGCGCATCGACCACCTCTCCGCTGTATACTTTGTATTGTCTGTTCGCGGTATCTTCGGATATTTTTTCAAACAAACCCTTGCCAAATCACCACATTCATGATGTGTGTGCATGCATTACTTTCATTTTAACACGAGTATAAAACGCTTGTGTCTTATTTCTGATTAAAATTTAACTTGAATTTTATTTGATCTATAAACTATAATATAAAATTTATAACGTATCTGAACGAAAACAGAGAAAATATGTACACTGGTAAAGCTTAATAAGAAATAGTTATCATGCAAAATATTATTAAACAGAGCGCGCACGAATGCTGTGCGTTGTGCCTTTGGTGTAATTTTCTAGACTTGGTTAAGCTTTGTTTGCATGAGGCGGAGGGATAGCATGAAAGTAGAACTTAAGCACGGCATCGGAAATGTTTGAAGTGACCATGCATGAATGGACGATACTTGTAAATCGTGGAAAACTGTTGGTGACGGGTGTTTTCGCAGTTTTGTAAAAACCCACTGACTGCATAAATACACAAGGTCGATTTGACCACCCCTTCTCTCAAGCAAGCTATTTCTTTTTGGTAAAATCGGTCATTAATCACATCCAAACCAGCACGCGCGTTTGGTAGGTCGCAAGTTCGATCCTAGCAGATGAACTGTAAAAACAAAGTGGTTTCCGGTAAAGTATTTCCGTTCATATTCCGTAAGCGAAGGATCTCCTGAACCTTTTAATGTGTACGGTAAGAAGCATTTTGGGCACAGGATAAGATTAAGTGGACTTTACTTTAATCTAGTGCGCATGCCCTCACTGACTGACGACCTGCTTACAGTGTCAAAATCACGTGTTGATACGGCGATGATGATGTTTTACATTTTTGCAAGACTCATGCTTTTATACAAAACACCAGAATCTGAACATGCCTTATTTGCATCAAACTTTTATCAGAGGGAGTGTAAAATATTTCCAAAAATTTAAAGCAATGAGCAAACCTTAGTGGAAAAGCCACGTGTTTTAACGAAACACGTGCGCATATTTTAAGCCAAGAATATTAATTTTTCTATTCATTATTATTGCATTGCTTGAAAGTAATTTGAATTACCAGAGCATTAAAATAAACAATGTATGATTTGAATAGGTTATTATGAAAACAAAAAGTAAGGAAGAGCGATTATTTGCACGTGCAGGAAATGCCATCACGTGAAAGGCCGTACAAACTGAATGGAGTTTGGGACAGATACGAAATAATGTGACTAGTTTCCGTCCTGCGGCGCGAGGTGTGGAGCCCGCAGCAGGGTCAACACAGACTGCACTGGAGAAGGTGGTATTTTTTTATACGAAGGTCTCGGCGGAGTCCTCGCCAGGGCCTGCACTTCAACAGCGGTCCTCGGCAGCGAAAGCAAAGCCACAGGCGACGCGAGCTGACAATAGAGTGCACGCGAGTAAGAGTGCGGAGCACTACCAGCGCACACACACGTCGCCACAATACCACTACGGCCAATGATTTTTATTTCTTTTAAGTCATGTGCAATTTTAAAATTTTTCTCGGTGCAAACGTAAGACGTGTTGCGATTCTCACATGTTAGCCATCGTTCACAAAAAATCTCGACAGAAAATAAATGTATGTGTGTGTATCGTTCTGGTAACTCAAGGGCGCCGCTTACCTGTCGCTTGAACTAAGTGGCAGTGTGTTTGAAATCAGCATTTTTTTTAACCAAACGATTAAACGTGCCTCCATGATACCAATGTACGAAAAGAAAACACACTTCAGGGGATGTACGTATAATACTCTCAATACGTCATGTACATTATAAATACTATTTCCGAGCCCTCCCACTTTTTCATACTGCTGTATCTCATAATATACTGGTTGGAAACACGGAGAACTATTATAGGGTCCTGCACTGAACTTTGCTGCACTTTCCACCAATAAAATGATAGTGTCATAGCGTGAAGTCCCACAGGTACACGCAGTACGACGAGAACACTGTACGCAAGTGCAGGGCCTTGCGCGTAGGAGCGACGGGACATCAGGCGCGCGTGTCAGTGTCGCCCTTATCGTTACTGCACTTCCCTGCCTCAGTAGGCGGCACCCTTAAACTTTACGTCAATAATGCGTTACTGATTAAAGTACTGCTAAGTGTTAGCTGAGGCGACAGCAACCACCGGGTTCTCTCGCAGAAATGTCCAAGATGTCTAGTTAGTATACAATCGGCA
>NQII01000162.1:1098419-1132161 GCA_002778355.1 Clitarchus hookeri
AAACAAACAAACGCCGGCCGTGCACGCAACACCACAGTAAACACTACGCTGGCTTCACAATACCAAAACAAACTTACGGGGGTCACCTATCTGGCATTGCAACTGCGCTGCGGCATGTTTTAAATAAGACTTTTGACGAAACTACTACTAAAAGATTATTCGCGGTAAACTGAGCATTTTTGAAAACCCTGCTTAAGTTCTACTTGTATACACTTTGCGTATTCTTCCACCATGCGTAAAATTAACATTGCCATAGACCTGATCACGTTATTCATGCTTCAGTAAAGTTAAATTGTAAAATTATTAGAAAGGTAAATATTTTACACATTTTCTAATACACTTACAAACATTAAAAAAGCAGAGAGCAAAATAAATAATTTTGCTATCCACAAATGCTAACCAAGCACTTTTAATTCAAAGTTAAGACATATAACTACGTTCCGTCGTTACCAACTTTACAAGGCGCATGCCACTCGGTGTACCCGTTAAAATATTTGCAGGTCAGGACAATGACAATTGCAAAGGTTGATTTCAAAAGTGTTCAGTTAACGGTTAACAGCCTGTGGTGTCCCCACTATGTTTACCCACGAAAAGAAAAACACCCCAGACGCGAATGGATTGGTACTTTCAAAATATCACGCATGCTATATATTTTTGGAGCCTTACAACGTCTTTGAAAACTGCTTTTTTTTATTGCTGTATTAAAACTTACTTCCCGGACACGACCAACGCTGCGATAGGATATGAACTGGACGTTGCTACAGATTTTCAGCCAATAAAATGATAGGCACACGCGACACGACGAGAACACTGCACGGCAGTTCGGAGGCTTGCGCGTAGCGGCGATTGCGCACTTGACACGCGTGGCAGTATCGTCCTTATCACTCCCTTTACTTCTGGGCATCTAATAAGAAAATATTTCCAAGTCGGCAAACGCCTTTAACAGAGTATTAGAATTTATTCGCGGAAAAAAATGCCGTACACTCACTTTAACGTGTATACTGAATGAGCTACTTAGAGCAATGGGTTCTTGAATTGTTTTTTCGATGGGGGTAAGAAATAAAAAAACAAATGCGCACTTACAACATTGCAGACGTATGTCGCCACAGAAGACCCAGAGGGTGACATAAAAAAAAACACGCTACGCTGAGCTGTTGTCAACAGATATTTGAAATTCAAAGACAGTCCCTTGCGAGACTAATACTTTTTGTATGTATTATATGCAAAGACATTTTAAAGACATATTTGAAACACAAAAATAGTCCCTTGTGGAATTATTTTCAAGTCTGTTGAAAACAACTGATATTGTTTTCAGTACGTGGTGTTCTTATTTTACAGGTTTTCTGTAGCGACATAGGCCAGTATAATGGCTTTATGTCTGCGGTCGTTTTTGATTGAACTACTTACAGAAATGCTGGCAGCGAGAAGTAATTTAATGTGTTAACTTCTTATGGAAAGTATAACGTGACAACTGAAATCTGTTTCTATTTTGTATGATTGACTATTGTTATTACGATGTAGAATTTTTTTTGTAGAAGAGTTATCTTACTGGTACTGTTGCGTGTCAATATATACATATAAACGTATACATTTACAGTTGAAATTAGTAGTGTGTTTAGTATGATAAGTATTGTGTAATACATTTTTATGTCATTGTTGTAAAACGTTTTTTTTTCTTCATATTATGTACTATTATTGCACTTTATTGTATGTATTCGTATTGTAAATTGACTTGACTTGTTACATATATCAAATTTGAGATCTCAGTAATACAAGTAAATGAAATTAAATTGTAAAAATAATAACTGGAACAACAGTTTTGTTACTTTAATGGAAACACGGATATACTTTACTATGCGCAAGGCAATGTTACAATTTACACCCGGCTGAAAGGATACACAAACCCGGCTGAACGAGAAACTAAGAGGGCTTTAAAATGAGCTCTTTCAACTGAGAACCCGCTGCAACGAAAAACACCCATTCAAAATTTACTAAGTAATTATGACCGTAGAGTGAATATAAAACGGAGGAAAGGGTGTTCGTGCGCGCAAGCGAGTTGCGCAGAAACATTTTTCCAAGTCTTTTTTTTTTTTTTTGCCACAGTTGTTTAGCTGACAGGTCTGAGACCGGGAGGAGTACCACGTATATGATGTTCACTGTTAACTACGTAATTTTGAAAGCCCTGCTTAAGATTTACTTGTATGCACATATTGTATAATTCCGCCATATGTCAAACTAACATTGCAGTCAACCTGATCACTTTATTCATGCGTCGCGTCGTTCAAGCGAAACTGTAAAAATATCACAAGAGTAAATATTAAAAAAATTTGCTTATTCTTGCACTTACATTAATTAAAAAACAGAAAGAAAACGAAATTAATATTCAGAAAATGTATTTAAAACTTTAAAACAAAGGACTACTTTACCCCCGTCGTAACCGACTTTACTGGACGCACGACAATCAGTATGCCCGTAAAAATATATGCAAGATAGGGGCAGTGACATTTTTCAAAGCTGATTTCAAAAGTACTTACGTTACCGTGAACAGCTTATATACATGTTGTCAGGTAATTCAAGGATACGGACTGCACCACACGAATCTGTGATCAAAACTAAGTACAAAATAGTCTTTGGTAAAGTAGCGTAAGGCCCATTGTTAAAGAGAAAAACACGGGGTGCGGCTGTGCCGGGCACACGGCCGTTTGTTTTGCGTGAATACGTCTACGTTTTTACGTTCCCGGCACAGCTTCACTCGATCATGTGGGGTTTCGTGGGTATCACTGGATTGCTCTTGAGATGCTCTTTCCAACAGTATACGATTTTTGTATTTCGACTTGGCTTTTTGGCGAGTATAGGCCGACATTGTGTTAAGTTTTCAATTTTTTTTACTTTCAACTCATACAATTTCACCATAACCACGCCACAAATGTTTTATACACTCAATCGATTGATCTCGACGAGAGCTGTTGATTAAAACTTAAACGAGCGTCGTAGCTACTCGGCGTCAATAGTATTACTACGCGGAAATTATGAGACGCGGCGAAACAAACTCAAAATGTCAGTGCCCCCACCCCCGCCGCGCGCGACGCTTCGCAGTCCTCACTCAACGTAACTAATTCTTTGATCCTTTGGCAATCGAGTGGTGTAATTTAATTATATATATATATGTATATATATATATATATATACGATAGATTCAGAGCTGCAATGCCAAACTGTATCCCCCGATTTTGTTATCATTAAATTTTCTGGATTGCTCACTATGGTTGCAAATTTAAAGACGTATTCACGTCAAAAACTACATTAAAGTAAATAAATTGACTATCTCACGTTAAGCACAGCATACAGCATACAAACCGTCGAAACCTCATATCAGGTGTTCGGAGTTTGCTCTGCCTATACTGCCGATATAAATTCACTTTTCCACGCGTTGGATGCATGCAGCACGCACGAAGCTTAGTCGCCGGATGCACCCATGGCCATTGCAGTGTCCCAGTACTCTCTGCATGTCCATGGCCTCTTTTACACTACTGAGTTCGGCTTGTTCCCTTGCCGTATGCATAACGACCGACACATTAGTTGCAGCATTGCCACATCACCCCACCTTTATCAAATTTGAATAACACATGTTTGCTACAATAGTTTCTGGACTTTTCATGTCGTTTTTCTCGTAAACGAAGGATCTTGTGCATTATTACCAAAGAGTATTTTCTACTTAGTTTTGATCACAGATTCGTTTGGTGCAGTCCGTATTCGCGAATTACCTGACAGCCTGTGTGCTATTCACGGTAAAAACTCTTGAAATAAACTTTTGAAGAAAGTCACTCACTGTCCATCAACTGCGTACATGCCACCGTATACACCGGCACGCAGGCCCGCAGTTAAGTTGGCCGCAATGTAAGTAAAACAGTTTAAGTCTTGACGTTGTATTGCGTGTGTAATGTTTACGTTTATGTCAAGTGATTGTTTGCCTTTACACAAAGTACGAACTGTCATATTATAGCCTATTCACGGTTTCTTCACACTTTTTGAACCAATCCTTTGAAAAATCACCTCATGTAGGCCATATCACAAGCGTGTTATACTTGTGTTCATAAAAGTACCTTAATATTTGTTACAATTCAAATTTTATTTATATTTAATGTATAAATTATATTTCATTTATAATTAATATGAATAAAAACAGTACGAAAATACATGCGTTGTTAACTTCTAGTAGGAAATAGCTCTCGTGCAAAATATTATTACACTTAGTGCGCACGAATGTGGTGCGTTGTCCCTTTAGTGTAATTTTCTAGATGTACTTAAAATTTTTTTGCACAAGGCGGAGTAATATCCTGAAAGTATAACTCTAACAGGGCTTCAGAAAAGTTGGAAGTTACCGTGAATGGACTATACGTAAATCCGCGCTCTGAAATTTCGGTACACTTCCTCTGATCGTGTTAATACTACTAGGATACATTCAAGCCGGTAAAAAATAATTTCCTTTATAAAATCACGGGACTGCTGGAAAACAAAATGTAAAAAAGTTTTAATGTCGTTGCTGTAAATCTATATATTTCCTCACCTAAAAAAATTGGAGATTGGCCTATTAATTTTTTTAAAAGAAAGATTAAATCAGAGCTACTTGAAAATATATTTTATAACATGGATGAATTTTTTGACTTGCATTATTAGTTTGCGCGCTTTGTAAAGTTGTATTTGTGTTTTGCACTATGTCATTTCATAAAATGTTTCGAATGCTTACTCTTACCTTCTATGAAAGTAGCACTGGACCGAGTGTTGTATTATTACGTTGCTTCGTCGATGAATCGGATTTGTGGAGAGTTTTCGGCTGCACAAACAATTATCACTGTTTTCCAAATCACCTAATTCGCCACACATAAAAAACAATTCAAGTAAACACCAAGGCTAACGCAAAGCAGAACAGTACTGGCATTAAGTAGGTCCCTACTCTGAAGTTTAAACTTGACAAAATAGTATGATTAACTGCCAAACGAGACAGCGGTGGCTGAGCGGTTAGACTGCTCGCCTCCCACCAAGGCAAACCGGGTTCAATCCCGACCGGGTCCAAGGATTTTCGCATGTGGGAATCGTGACGGACGATGCCGCTGGTCGGCGAGTTTTCTCGGGGATCTCCCTGTTAAGGGTCGCCCAAATCTCCACTCTTCACTCACTCGACTGCCCAACACTAGTACTCCTCTGCGTGACTAGCATAAACCAATCTGAACGTCTTCGTCTTGCATAACGCGAGTAGCAAAGAAGATGACAATCTTTATAAAAAAATTATCTAATTTACAATACTCTCGCACCAACAGTTCCGCATCGGATTTCGCGTTAAATAAGACATTTGAAAAATCACCCCACATATGACGCGTTTGGTTAACTAAATGTGTCACGTATCACACGTGTTTTATACTTATGTCAATATTAAAATATATTTTATCCATAAGTTATAATATTTCATTTACATAGGAATACAAACAGAAAAAGTGCGCTGTACCTTTGGTGTAATTTTTTTAAGTTTTGTTTGCATGAGGCGGAGGAATAGCAAGAAAGGCTTCAGAAATGTTGGAAGTGACTCACTGTAAAATTGTTTTTCATTTTACGGAAAAGTGCTGATAAAAATTTATCCATAAGTGTCCGTAAACCCTCTGTAAAATTGCGGGCATGATTTTCAAAAACGGACTTTACGTAAATTTTACGGACGGAGACTTTTCATATTTTGTATTTACGGACTTAACTCAGTTTTTCACCATTACGGATTGCGTTTCCGTATATTTACGGTTCATTTCCGTTAAAATTCCGTAAATATAAGGAGATTTTTAACAAAGCCGCATGAATGGACTTTAATGGAAGAGGTGCCGAAGGAGTGATCCGTGTTAGGATAATAGACTACACCTGGTGGTAAGTGTTAGGTTGACAGATCACACCTAGCGGTCCTTGTTAAAGTTCGACAACCTCTACTCTAAAGTGTTTATTCCACGCGCGATCTTTATCCGGTCCGCGCTGAGGAGGGATACGTCACCGCCCAGGTTGGAGCCGAGATAACCCTCCAGCGAGGCTGAGGATCTGGGGGCGGATTGAGATAGCCCCGGGGTCGAGGCCTCCAGCTGGACACTTCCGCCACTACTCGAAGCGCCTGGCTCCTGGCGATGATAATACATAGTCTATTCGCGGTTTCTTCACACTTTTTGAATCAAACCCTTGAAAAATTACCCCGTATATGAGATTTTTTATTGTTTTCTAAATATTTCATGTATTAGATGCGTTTTATACTTATGTTAACATAAAATAATTTAATTATTCATTAAAATGAACATTTACTTATTTCCTATAAATTATTTAATTTCTTGGTAATTAATATAAATAAAACTGAAAAAAATTGGTGTGTTAGTATGCATAGTAAGAAATTGTTCTTACGCAGAATATTGTTAAAGTGAGTGCGCCCGAATGCGGTGCGTTACCCCTCTGGTGAAATTTTCCGGACTTTGTTAAGCTTTGCTTGCATGACGCGGAGTAACAGTTTGAAAGTAGAACTTAAGCATGGATTCAGAAAAGTTGGAAGTAACCGCGAATGAACTATATATAATACACGCCTGCTCTAAGCGCTGTTCACGGTAAACTGAGCACTTTTGAAAGTACTGCTTAAGATCTACGTCTCGTATGCACATTATGGCGGCAAGAGCATAGTGCTAGGACACCAGTTCCTTCTGTATGGCCGCACATGCCTGACAAAAGAACTAATTGTATGTGGAAACTCCACTGTCGACTGGATACCGACGAAGAGGCTGAGGTGTAGAGGATATGATGGACCAAGGCAACCTGTATGTGATCTCAGTTTCCTAGTTGGACGAATTACCATATTGTGACTAAAAATTCCCAATTAAGACTACACTAACTGAATATACAGAATGAGTATAAAAGAATACCTCAACTTTTAAGGCTATAATATCAAAACCAAACAACCTACAACCTTAATTTACCAATAAAATGAACCGTGGAACCATGAAGTTTGTTTACCATAAATTCATAAATGTTAAATGTGAACACCATGAGTGGTCCGAACAACGTCTACGCGATAATCAAACTCGTTCCACGCTCTTGTCAGCATGTCCGGTGTTACGGTTTGGATGACGTTCGTAACCCTCGGTTTGAGGTGGTGAGGGGGTAGCGAGCTCGCATTCGACACGTCAATGTGAAGGGGGCGGTCTGGTGGTTCCTTGCCAGAACGAAGTAGACGATGTCTTCATGTCTAAGCTGGTTTTTAGCGATGAAGCGACGTTCCATACAAATTGTAAGATGAACCGGTACAACGTGCGGATATGGGGTCAGGAGCCTCCACATGAAACCACCGAACAAGAGCGTGCTTCCCCCAAAGTGAACTGCGCTGTATCCAAAGACACTGTTTTCGACCCTTAATTTTTTCACGAGCCCACTGTTACTGGAATCCCTTATTTGGACATGCTTACGGAGTGGTTGTTTTCTCAGTTAGAAGAGGCGGCGGGGGACTTCATTTTCCAGCAGGATGGCGCGCCACCCCATTGGCACCTAGCTGTTCGCGGATACCTCAACAAGACGTTGCCGCAACGCTGGATTGGTCGAGGAGCAGTTGGTGACCAGGCTCTTCATTGGCCCCCAAGAAGCGCGGATCTTACCACGTGCGATTTTTCCTATGGGGGTACACAAAGGATCAAGTGTTTCGTTCACCATTGCAGGCTAACATTGACGACCTCAAAACGAGAATTACGGACGCCATCCAAACCGTAACACCGGACATGCTGACAAGAGCGTGGAACGAGTTTGATTATCGCGTAGATGTCGTTCAGGCCGCTCATGGTGGTCACATTGAACATTTATGAATGTACAGTAAACAAACTTCACGGTTCCGCGGTTCATTTGATTGGTCAATCAAGGTTGTTTGGTTTTGATATTATAGACCTTTAAAGTTGGGGTATTCTATTATACTCATCCTGTACAATAATCACACGATTATGAGATTATGGACACAGGAGTGTGCTGTGGATGATGGGGGTGGTAATGGTAATAGCCATGGTATGGCATTATTTCGAGTTGATGTAAGACCACAATATTTGGTATAAACTTTCCGAGTTAGCTTGCAATGATTAGATGAAACTGTCCTCTCTCTCGAGAAAGGATGAAGTTTTGAGTTGAGATACAGGAAGGCTCAACTTTGGCAATGTTTTCCCGCGGAAGCCGATGGACTAATATCTTCAGGATTCATAGATGAACGGTCTTAAGAATTAAAGCAGTGTCCCAGCATGCGCCATTGGGGACTGGTTCTAGGAGGAGGGGGTGGTGAGACCAGGCTCGGCTTATGCAGGAAAACAATGTATGTCAATTGTGTATTCTTCCACCATATGTAAAATTGACATTGTTACGGGATTATTCATGCGTCGGCCAAGTGAAAGGAAATTATTAGAGAAATAATCCGATTATTCACTAATGTTTAATTTAACAGTTTTAATCCAACTTTACTGTGGGCATGACAGTCAGCGTTGTTAAAATACATGCAGGCAAGAGCAGTGGCATTTTCCAAATGTTGGCTTCACAAGTGCTTGATTAACAGTGAAACGCTTACAGAAACTCTTCAAAAACCCTACTTTTCACTCCTCAGAAAAATTTGCTACACTGCGTCCAGAAAACTTTGCACGCCAAAAAAATTTTTCAGTATCATAACTGACCACAATTCAGGAAACCACCCATAATAAATCTGACACATGCGCCAAGCATGGGATGACAGTATATAAATTAAATCCCAGAAATTGTTATCCGTGATAAAAATACAAATCATGAATATATACTGCACTACACAGAGAAAAAAATCTCGAAAAGAGGACTTCAATTATTGCATTAACAGGAGGACGCCGTTTTTTTTCTTTTAATCATATTTTACATGATGAAGAAATCAATTCCATTCAAACTAGCAAAGCGCTAATGAAAATATATATATGTTGCAGACAACTGTGTGTATTTGCATTCATACGTCTTCCTTCCACCAGCTAAACCAGCAAGGCCATTTGAAGATTAAGGAACCCGCCTACCTGGCGAGTGAACTGTGTTGCAGTGTGTTATATAGTATACACGTTTTCCCACGAAACTATTAATCATGTATCCAATGTGTTTATTTACGAAAAGAACACACACTTCAGATGAGACCTGTCGAGTGCCTCCAAGACGTCACGCACATAAAAAAAATTCAGAGCACTCAAACATAGCTAAAACTGCTTTTTTAAGAGCGCTGTATCTTACGATATGAGAGTCAGATACATACAGAAATATGCAAAGGCCCTGCATTAAACCTCGCTAAAGAATTTCCATCAATAAAATGACTGGGTCACCGTGTAAAGTCCCATTGGCACACGCAGCACAACGAGAAAACTGCACGTCAGTTCAGAGCCTTGCGCTTAGTGACGACGACGCACTTCATGCGTAGGGCAGTGTAGCCCTTATCACACAATTGTTTATTGGCCTCAAATGTGAAAAATAATACCAGGTAGGCGAGCCCCTTAAGACGAATGGTGCACGAAATCAGTATATTCACCCTGTTTTCGTAGTAAGTTGTTTTTTTGAGAGAATTTACCAAAATTTTTGGCACGATATGATACAATAAATCATTTTTAAACACCTTCTTACATTTATTGCTTTTATTATTCTCGGAGCACTGTTGTAATAAATTAGATATTCTTTCTTATCTTCATCAGTGCTCCAAGAATAATGACAGTGAATATCCATCCGAAATAATTCTGTGTGTCCTGACGTGCACAAAAATTTCGACAAATCCTCTGAAAAACTATATATGGAAGAAATGAGATTAATATACGGCTTCAGTGCAGCGTCTCTTTAAGACTTAGCTTCACCCCTTTTGCAGAAATTCTTCGTATTCATAGTAATTACTGACAATGTAGGATTATAGAAAATTTACATTTTACGAATTGTTTAATATTTTTGTGCGTAACTTTGATTGTGCGTTAGCTGCTTGTAAAAAGTCGAGAACATATTCAAGTTCTCGACTTTTTACAACAAGCAGTGAGTGAAGAGATTTGGGCGGCTCTTAACAGTCTCGAGAGCCGATGAGGGTGATTGAGGTGAGTATGGAGCAGCGCCGGAATGAAAGGTCGAGGGAAACGGGAGATCCCTGAGAAAACCCGCCGACCAGCGGCATCGTCCGGCACGATTCCCACTAGCGAAAATCCGAGTGTGACCCGGTCGGGGATTGAACCCGGTTCGCCCTGGTGGGAGGTAAGCGGGCTAACCGCTCTGCCACCGCGGCCCCTACAACAGGCAGATGACACACAATGAAAATTACGCTAAAAAATATTAAACAACTCGTAAAATGCAAATTTCCTATAATCGTACATAGTCACTAATTACTACGAATACGAAGAATTTCTGCAGAGGGGTGAAACCGAGTTGCCGCGGAGAGAAGGTCGGCCCGCCAGTCAAGCAGGGGGTGACGAGGAGCGGACTATACCTTCTCGCGACACGCACACGCACACACTCGCCCAACGCCGGGGGCGTAGCCGCAGTCGCGAGGCGGGGGCTACAGCACGCGGCACGCCACTGGCGTCTCCGAGCGACGCCGCACGCTCTCTCTCGGAAGACGGCGCCTGCGCGCCACGGGTAAATATAGCCGCCCCCCTCCCGCCCACTCTCACCATCCCCTGACCCACTACGCCGATACCAAACACCGCCGCCTTCCGCCGCCCCCGCTACACACACAAGCGGCCGTCGCCCTTCCTCCCGCCAAACTGCTGCGACCAGTCATCTCCTACATACAACACGTGAATACTCGGTCCATTCATGGTTACTTCCAGCTTTTCTGAAGTGCTGCTGAAGTCCTATTTTCAGGATATTCTTCCACCTCATGCAATCAAAGCTAAACCAAGTCTAGAAAGTTACATCAAAGGGACAACACACCGTACTCGAGCGCACTCGGTTTAGTAACATTTTGCATGAGAAATATTTCTTACCAGACATTCCCAACACACTTATTTTTCTCTACTTTATTCTTATTAATTACACACAAGATATTATTTATACATATTATTTAAGTAGAAGGTCCATTTGTCACAACGAAGATACTTTAAGTTAACAAAAGTATGACACGCTTGTGATACATAACATATTTAGGAAACAACTAGACACATCATTCATGGGATAATTTTTTAAAACTCTGATTCAAAATGCGTGAAGATACTGCGAGTATACTATATTAACGGTATCTTCACGCTATGTGAATAAAACATTATAAAATTCACCCTATGTACGACATGTTTGGTTGTTTCCTTAAAATACCATGTATCACCAGCATTTTACACCTCTTAAAAAATTTTCTTAATTTTGGTTCAATTGAATTTTTGCTACTGTTGTGGTTAATTCAAAACGTTTGATAACCCTGCTTAACCTTGGACTGTAAGCTGTTCATGGTTACTGAACACTTTTGAAATCAACGTTTGAAAAGTGTCACTGCCCCTCCCTGCATGCATACATACATACATACATACATACATACAGCTAAGTGTAAGAATGAAAAATTAGCAACATATTTATTTTTCTAATAAGTTCACAGTTTCAATTTACGGACGCATGAATAATCAATGTGCTTACGCCCTTGGCATCTTAAGCAGGGCTTTTAAAATTTCTCACTTTACCGTGAACAGCCTTTAAAGATTCATATTTATTTATTATATACAACCAGATTATTTATGCTAGTCTTGCTTAATGACGGCTCATATCGTCGTTAAAAATGTTATCACTAGTTAAAAATAAAATGCACAACACACTACAACGTATTTTCTGCAGAATTTCGTTACGTATTTTTTCTCTCTCGGGTTTGCTTGAAATAACGTCAATAAGGAGGCAATTTTCCCAACATTCTTATTCACGAATACAGCTTATTGGCATGGTTTTGTATGAAGACAGGCACGAGGTATTCAAAAGACAGCCATGATAACATACTCAGTTACCGAATACCATTTCGCCTCGTGAAAATAGTTACGCCCTTAACTGTTTTCATTTAAAGACAGTTAAAATTGATGAACACTGTCCCAGATCCTTCTCTCATCCCCTCGCAACCAAGTATTTCGTCTTGCTGTTCGCGAGTCCCAACAGGGCGATGCAGCGGTGCCTATGAACAGTAGAGGAGAGTCAATGGGCGACAAGCAACAACGTATTGTATTACATGTTATGGGAGGAACCCCTCCCACGTGGCTTGTTGTTGCATTGTTGCAATTGCGAGAAATTCTAGACACATATACGACTGTAGCGCAGTCTTACCATGAACGTGACATAAAAGTAATCACCACGGTCTGCTTCGTGGAACATGTTTGCTTACTAGTAAATTTAAAGCAAAATAATTATCTTACTAAACGAAACGTATACGAGCAACTCCTGTAAAAACTTCAATATAGTATTTAACGACCATGATGACGAAACTATAAACCACACGCAGTTCCTTGCAACTGCGTATTTTTTAACTGGCGCAGAGTTTATAAAACATTACACTGGAACAGAAATTCACGAATCTGTCACAGGCCGGTGGGAGAGGACACTTTTCTGCCCAAGTTAGCGAAAGGAAGAATTTCGTACGGCACGCAAAATAGTCAACTACTATAAGTAAAGGTTCACATAAATATTTTAATAGAAGTTGCGTGTCTGGGGAGCGAAATTAACAAACCCATTTATGTTTGGAAGGTGCCCAACGACTAAATAGTCTTGCATACCGTAACAAGTCGCCTAGGGCTTATCCAAGTTTGAAAGAGACTGAGGTCTTCATAAAAATAAAACTCATTTTAATTTCTTAATTTATTTATAATGATATAAAATAAATTCCACTATTATTTACACAAAACAATTGCGTATTTCTAATATCAACACTTATTTCTATCAGTGAGCACAATTTTTATACAAATACCAATTATAACTAAAGTCCTTATCACTGTCTTCATACTAGCTACAGTCAACCTTCACTTAGTTACACATATACGATCAAAATGTTCACTGTCACACATGTACATCATTCCAAATACCCGTTGTTCACGCAGCAAGTCCCACTTCCTTAGAGTCCAGCAGGTCAGTCTACGTGTCTGCGTGTCTGCTCTCCCAATAGTCTCGCACGCTGCACTCGCCGACCACGGCACCATCGCCCACAGTCCAGATCATCACACACGCCGGCACCAATGGCCTTACAACACCACCCCGATTTCATATTCCCCCGAAGGCAGTGCCATTGCGAGACCAGGAACCGAGGTTCCCAGGACTCGTTTCAGGTCTACAAATTTAGTTTATAGTCCGGCAGTTCGGTCGAATCATCTGAGCCAGCGGCGGGCCGCTGTGTTCAGTCTGAGATGGGTTCCAGGCCCGTATTTACGGTTGTTAACCAATGTTGCCATATGAATCATTTACGTGTAAGTGTATCAGCGATGGAGTGAAGTTCCCCGCCAGTCTCCTTACTGGCTTTTAGTAGTGTCGTGAGGAATGCATAACATTTGGTAGCACTTCCGACACATAAGTACGATGCGGCTTGCATAACTGAGATGACCTGTACAGTTGTAGCCATCTCTGTTGCCATCAGTTTGCAGTTTCTTGATATGCAAATAACCGTTGCTAAATTATATGGAGACCCTATCACCTCGCGTTGAAGTTCAGTATCAAGGTAACTTGCGTAAAGTACTTGTTAGTTTGACGTGTCATTAGACCTACGTTCAAACGACACGCTTTGCAGGACACGGAAATAAAAATTATAATTTCAGCAGCTCCATTCTGTGTGGCCGGGTTAAACAGGAGGATGAGTTGTGCGTGTTGCAGAAGCCAATGAACAAGTGACCTAGCTGTTAGTGTGTGGAGACCTGTGGAGTCTAGCTGGAGCCGTACCTCGTAAAGTGAAATGTTAGGGTCCATATAAATCATAGACTAAAGATGAGGTAGATCTACTATTTCTCTTCTGCACATGTACCCAACATTGACCGACCCCCAAACCAACACCTGTCAGTAACATTGTCAACAGTGATGAACGTTTTTGTTTATATCTTAATTTTCAAAAGACAAGCACGTTATAAGAATAAAATACTTTTACCAATTTGAATTTAATCTAATCGCATTAAGAATTGGCCAGAGGAAGAATAAAAACATACCAAAGCATTCGTTTGCATGAATTGTGTCGTAAACTCAAATCGTATCCACGTCGTTTGTTATAGTCGTATTGGCAGAAAAGCAGTCCGATGTTGGGACGCGGAGACTAGTTCTGCGCGGTCAGCGAGATCGCGCCGCACGATATTCACTCTACGGTATAAATAACTGTCCATGTCTAAACAATTTGACGAGTATTATCCATGTGTAATTTCGCGGGGCGATAGCAGCTCTGCACTCTGCGGCTGCGTATTTTAGGATGTTGTTTACATTAATCTTGGTTCGTTTACATTTTGCTTCGTGAGTAATAGTTGTGGGTAGAAACTTGCTCGCCGGTGGTGCATGGCAGTGCACGTGTAAAACTCTAGTACTCGTGTTGGCACATCCCTAGCTTACTGTAGTCGGTTCTTATGTAAATACTCGCCGCGTGCAAGGACCGACCACGTGCACGCGAGCTTGCGCCAGGCCGGGCGAGTAAACCGGAAACCAGAAATAGCTCCTGCACCTTACAGAATGCCTGCTCGTGCGAGACGCCACGCATCTGTTTGATCATAAAAGTTGACGTAAGAAGGAGAAAGGGAGGAGACGGAAACATTCGGGGTTGGTTGTCTTATTATATTACGGTTCCAGAAAAAAATAGATTTGTCCTTTGATCTGCTTCTCTAAAATTCCGTGATTCGCCCCCCTCTCCACCATCCAGTAATTGAAAGTGGTTGTGTGTCCTTGCATCTGATTTAAGAATCCTTCTGTATAAATGAAATGGCTTTAATATTAGTAGTGCAAGATTAAAAATGGGTGTTTGTGTTAAACTGTCGTTGTCAATAGGTCATTATTTATTTCCGGAAATTAAGTATTTCTCAGCTTCACAGTTTTAACATGCCGATTTTACTTTATTTATCACACGTAATAAAAACTAGGCCAGATGCAAAAATAACATAGAATTGTTTTCAAAGTGACACTTCAAACAATCTCGGGACATATTGTGTACAAATAATTTTTATAGAGGTTTTTAAGTTTAAGTAAGGAAATTCTGTTTGATTTCGGTATGTGCAAGCGCCGGGCAATTAATACAAATGGATGTTATCAGGCGTGTATGCAGGTAGGTAAAGCAGGGAACGCGAACACGAAACAAACCTTCACAGTTTTACAGTAACATAACATATTTGCTCATTGGGAAGACAGCATTCTGATATTTTATCCTAACATTTTATTATTCGAGCGAAGAATTTTCGTTTAGTAAATTTGCTCGGCATTTTTTGTTTGTGCTTGATCGTCAAGGTTTCTTCGACGGTAGTTCAGGATTTTGACTTCTCATGACGTTATGGCGGTAGCGAATGTAAGATAAAAAAAGTCGTGCTGACTCTGCGAAATAAAGCAAGGCATTTTCAGGTAACTTATTTTCGAGTAATTTTGTTTCTTCCCGTTAAAGGAACGCAAAATCCATCTTGATAGCATTTCAAATTATAGGCTGTTCACGGTAAAGTGAGCACTTTTGAGGATCTAGTTACTTTTTGCTTTCAACCATTTAAATAAATGTTTTTTTAAATAAATATTGCTTTGTAAGTAATAAACATTGTGTGTATATTCCACCACACTCTTAAGTTAACGTCTAAGGCTACAATAAAATATATTTATTGACTAATATTCCAAATATGAGAGCTTTCATAAGTGCTCACTTTACAGTGAGCTTTGTTTCACTTGTGCTGGATTCCTTCGCCATCAGTACCGCCAGCAGCCGTTCTACGATTGGCTCTGCATTGCTCGGGTTTTCTAAGTCTGAGCAATTAATCCCAAAAACAAATTTTGCAACTTTCGAACATAATATGTGTCAGTTTGACTTCAGCTGTCCAAATACTTCTGAATCTACTTTTTCTTGGGTGGGAGAAGGTGGCGATGAAAATTAATTTTCTGGAGTTAAAACTTTTAGTATGGTGACTTTTAATTTGCTCCGACATTAATATCGCGCAGGATCGTGAGAACAGTGATTTACAATACCGTCGTTCATATCTCCTCCGGGTGACGTGAGTCCTATACTGGTTCACTTACTCCTTAATAGTTTATATACGTCCTAAAATTCACGTAGTGNTTTCCCACGTAAAAAAAAATTCGAGGACTTGTTAGCGAAGTATTCTGCGTGGGCGTTTACTGTAATTTCGCCTTTGTTGTCTTATTAAACTGCGTGAGATAGTTTACTTAGTGACGAAATTCGTTACAACATATTTGTAGTCGATTTAAAAATGTTAATTTAAAACTTAACACACACACACAATCAGGACTGTGTGTGGTTCATAATGTACGTAGGTTTTAAATTTGAAAGTGCTATTGCCCGAATTGCAACGCAACTTTACATACTATACTGGAAAGCTTGGACTGAAAATAGATTATTGTGCGTAGCTGCTTAGCCTCCGTGATCTCCCCCTCTCCCCCTTTACCCAAGAGTGTGTGTCATAGGCTAAAGATGAGGCAGACCGCTTAGTAGTCTTCCGTGCATGTACCCAACATTGTAATACACAAAAGGAACACTGTCAAAAGTCACGTGGTCAACAGTGTTGATGTTTGTTTATATCCTAATTTTCAAAATACAAACACTTTTAAATGCATTAAATACTTTCAGCAATTTGAATTTAATCTAACTGCATTCCAAATTTGTTAGAGGACGTATACAAACATCTCAAAGCATTTATTTACTAAACAGTGCTCTAACATCAAATACAATCCACGCCATTTTCGCAAGTCGTATTGGCGGAAAGGCAGTTCAATGTTGGGACACGAAGACTGGTTGTGTGCAGCCAACGAGATCGGTCCACCTCATCTTTAATCTGTAGCGTATGTAGTGCAGTACTCTCCAGCATGACATCACCGTTACTCGGAGGATGGGAGGTGGAGTCGCCACAGGACCGCGAAAACGCTAAGGACTGAAGTCACTCCTGGTTATGGAAGAACGAGCGCTACTTCACTACGAAGAACTATCTGGGCCAGTGAGAGAAGGTGAATTTATGTCGCCATATCGGAACACATTTCACAACGTCTTGTTCAACTCGGAACAGACCGGTAAACTTTCTTCGAGATGCTGGAACTTTTAATTTATAAAATTAACTTGGGTTTCGAAATGTTTGCAATGAGAGGGGTACAAACTTTGCTCCAGATGAAACACGACTTACCACCTCCACGATCGGAAAATCACGCCTCCGCCGCGATTAACACTTCCACGTCCAGAGGGGTTGAGACACCGTGATTGATCGGCGGGTCGCTAGCCGGGCGCCGCGCCATAATTATCCCTCACTTAATGAACGCAGAGAGCAATCAGGGGAACGACCTACAAGCTTAATTAGTACAACAAACTAGTCTAGTATCAGGGTCCTCGGAGGCCGCACGGCCTGCAAACCTACCTCCCACCACAGCGATCCAGGCTCTATCACCCAGCACCAACTCTTCGCTTGTGGAAAAACGTGGCGGACATCGCCGATAATCTTTACTACATTACAAGTAAAATTTCAAGCAGGATCAAACAGAAGAGGTAAAGGTACATAATCAACAAGATTATGGTCTATAAAAAATTAACAGATATTTGTATTAGCTTGTAAAGCAGAATATCAACCCCATGGACGTAAATTCTACTACAGTATTTCAGTTTTCCAGAAACCATGAGCCACACACACATTACAATCCCGTGATCAATTTTACTAGCTGCTGAACCATTCCTCTTGGTATCAACAGTCAAGCTGATAAGATTTTTTTTTTTTTATCCAATATTACTAGCAATCAAACATCTTAGTTACTGTTTGACCATGTGATTTGACAGTGTATTACAAAACTGCTACATTGTCACAAAAAATGTGTTAAGTAACCCTTAGTTTTTTCTTACTTAGTTGATTGTTATTGATCATTTCCCTGGTCAAATGTCCTGGAGATATCTAAGTCTTCCGAAACCTTGGGCTGATCAAATTTAACAACGATAACTTACTCATTACATATTTTATACGACAATCTGCCAATACCTATTTAATTAATTATGTTATGAATATTATCTTAAGAGTAACGTAAACTTTTTATCAAAATATAAATTAAAAAATTTGTTATTCTGATGCAGTTTCATGTTTTGTTTATTGATGAGAGAGTTGACAGTCCGGAGGGTGACAGTTAAGCCAGGTTCGGCACCGTGACTGAAATCGTCATCCCAGGTTCGGTGTCTGCAATAGAACTCTGGTTCTCCTCAGAGAAACAAAAACTCTACCCACTACACATTGACAGTCAATTTTTGTATTAAACAATTACAAATTTGTAAATTCGTTAACAAAACAAATTGATTACCATGAACGAATTGCGCGAGTACAGCGAAGGTTGTCACATTATCGTCATAGCCCGACTTTTATCCCATTTGCGTTTAACGTGGTTTGCTTGCGTGATTGTGCCTCTAGAGGGCATAGATGTTCCTCATCATTAATAGCTGCAAGACACCGAATAAGGCCCTAGTATCAGTGTGAGCCACAGAGTCAAGTTCCATGAACACGCAGCATGCCCGACGGTGCGGTGCATTTGCCAAAGCCTTTGCCCAACTAGAAAAGTTTGAGTGTGGCGCATTATTCGCCACTTGAACCGTTCTACCTACACTGTGAGTCGGTGTTGGAAGCAGTAATAACAGGAAGGTACACACCCATCGAGAAGGCTCGGGTTGACTCCGACTGACCACCAGCGGGGAGAATAGTTTCATCGTGCGACAGGCTGTAAGCACTCCACGGGCGTCGCTGCGCACCATCCAGGGACATGTCACGGCAGCGGATTCGCCTGTGTCCACCAGTACCATATCCAGGCGGCTAGCAGAGCGCGATCTGTCGTCGCGGTGTCCCTTACAACGTCTATCATAACGACTTGAGAATCGCTGAGAATGTATGACATTCTGCCGGGAACGGAGAGCATGGCAACTTGCGGATTGATTGGCGAAGAGTGGTGTTCAGCGACGAATCACGATTCTGTCTGGATACAAACGACCGCCGAACCCGAGTCTGGAGAGGTATCAGAGTCTGGAGACGTCCTGACCAGCGCCGTGATCCACGCTTCATCGTAGAGCGGAACACACCCCAACGAGAGGTGTCATGGTGTGGGGTGCAGGAACCTTAGGAGATGGCACCCCACTGGTGGCAATTGAAGGACCCTGACGGCGCGGCGATATGTTCAGGATATTCTGCGACCATGTACGATTCCCTTCCTGGTGAAGCTTGACAACCCAATTTTCCAGCAGGCGCTATATCTGTGGTCTTCCTTCGTAACGTCAGCATGCTTCCTTGGACAGCAAGGTCCCCAGACCTCTCGCCCTTCTAGAACGTTTGGGACAGAAAGACTGGACGGCAACTTCAGCCAGATACAACTATACGGCTGATTTCGAGGGTCGGTTGGGCCAGTTGTGGCAGGACCTCTCTCAAGAGAATATCCGAAGTTTGTATGCCTGACAATATTGCCGCCTGTCTACTTGCCACGGGTGGTCCAACACCATACTAAGTGCATCCTGCAAGTGTTGGTCCCCTGCAATACATGATGGTGTGGTACCATATTATGATGTTTTCTGTAGACATACTACCACATTCTGTGCCTGTACCTACCCATGTGTTCTTGCGATGGCACATTTAGTGTAATCAAAATTTTTGCAAACGAGTATTTACAAGATTTAATATACATCCCTTCAAATTCATTCTAGGCCCAAAGTGTTACATATATGTGCTACATAATTTTGCTAAAGGATACAACTTGCAAGGTTTGTAGGTCCAATTCAGATACAGCATGTACACAGTACGTGGGCACATACAGTAAACGTTTATACACTGAAGATACAAAAAAACTGGTATAGGCGTGCGTATGCAAATAACAGAGGTATGGAACCAATCAGAGTAATGCGATGCGGTCGGCAGCTAGATCGGTTACTGCTGCTACAATGGCAGATTATCAAGATTTAAGTGAGTTTGAACGTGGTGTTATAATCGGCGCACGAGAGATGGGACATAGCATCTCCGAGGTAGCGATAAAATTAGGATGTTCGCGTATGACCATTTCACGAGTGTACAGTGAATATCGGGAATCCAGTAAAACATCAAATCTTCGACATCGCTGCGGCCGGAAAAAGATCGCGAACGAACGGGCCAAACAACGACTGACGAGAATCATTAAACGTGACAGACGTGCAACCCTTTCTCAAATTGGCGCAGATTGGATTTGTGGACTGCCCTGCAGGATTAATGGTGTGAATTGCCTCCTGCATACCTTCAGACATTAATCGAGTCCATGCCACGTCGTCTTGTTGCACTTCTGCGTGCTCGCGGGGGCCCTACACGATATTAGGCAGGAGTACCAGTTTTTTTTTGGCTCTNTTTTTTGGTTCTTCAGTGTACATATGTATAAATATTCTCACATATACGTACATATACAGGCACCTATATAAATACAGAATGCCGAAATGGACGTGTATGAAATATGTAACTGAGTAACTCAGATGAGAAGAGCAACACAAAATGTTCATATGAATTTGTTATGCTTTAAGGTTTCCTTGATCCAGACCTTCACAAGTTAAGCAGGAATTGTGAACGGGCCTATTTGAAAGACCCATTCACGTAGTTGCAGCTTTACCTGTACATCAGCAGTGGCATGTCGTTCCACAATAGCTGCTAGGAATGTCCATTTTGCGCCTTCAAACGTCGCATCATTGGCTTCACACGCCGCGCCGGCGAGGGATTGCAATTTCCGGAAGGGGTGCTTCACCCACGATGGCCTCGAGATACGTACTAGTGAACCAAACTGCAATGAAGGGGAGCCACGGGCCCGGTTATTATTGGTCCTGCACTGTGCGGAAATCGCTCACCCAGAGACTCCGGCCACTAATCAAATTCCGTGGCGCTCCGTCACGCAGTAAAACACGCGCGGCTTAAAGGGATATCCTCGAGTGACACTGTCGCGAGAATATACATTCGGATTGACATGTCGAGCCCACAGTTAAACACAGACCTGACAAAGTTTGTTCCAAATAATACTGCCCATTTCAGATAGCAGTAGGCTGGCGTGTAGCTTAACAGTGGCGTGTGGACTGACGCTTTACATTTCGAACGTCAGTCATCCCTTCATGAAAAACGCCTCTTCAGTAAAAACAAATGTATATGTTCTTTATTGTTAACTAAGTATTTTTGAAAACCCTGCTTATGATCTACTTGTAATGCACGACACTGTGTATTCTTCCGCAATATGTATAATTAGCACTGTCATGGGTCTGATCACTTCATTCGTGCAACGGTCAAGTGAAAACTTAAAATTTCGAAAGTAAATATTTTACAGATTTGCTTATTCAGCAAAATAAATAATTTCAGTATTCACAAATGTTTACCTGACAATTCGACGTTAAGACATGGAACTACTTCCCTCTACCGTCACCACCTTAACGTAGCGCATAACAAACAGTGTGCTCACTAAAATGTATGCTCTTAGGGCCAGTGGAAATTCTCAAAAATGCTTACTTAACCGCGAACAAACTATTAATATATATCCAATCGCTAACACTCATGAATGTTGTCAGTTTCCGTTCACATTATGCCGGGAGGCTACAGCAATATTATAAGATACCTACTGCTCTACTTGCTCTTGTACACGAGCTGGATTGTAATAATCCTATTGCAAGACGGTATAGTCTATTCACGGTAAAGTGAGCACTTTTGAAAGCTCTGTCATTTGGAATAATAGTCAATAAATATATTTTAATTTTGCCATAGACGTTAACTTCCGAGTGTGATGGAATACTGTTAACAGACTGTGTTTATTACTTGCATGGCAATATTTATTTTAAAATGTGGTTAATGGATAAAAAAAAAGGCTGACAGGAAAAAAATCTAGGATCTCAAAAATGCTCATTTTATCGTGAACAGCATATAGCTGGCGTACTAGCATGACGCACACTGGGTGGGTGCACAGAACAGAGGTGCAATGCTAGCGCAGAGCCACTCAAACACATTTGGCAGGTAGTAATTACAATCCCCGAACTTTTATCTACTATTTCTTTCCTAGGATAAAATATAAGTTGATAATGTCAGCCGTGTGAATCTTTCATAAGCATTAATACCTTTAGAATTTGTCCTGCGCGCATAATGCACAGATACCCAACGACCCATCCGCTCGAGCGTTCTATCTCTATATCTCTATCTCTCTCTATCTACCTATCCATCTATCTCTCTCTATCTACCTATCCATCTATCTATCTCTACCTCTGTCCATCTATCTCTATCTACCTATCTATCTGCCTATCTATATATCTACCTATCTATCTCTATCTACCTATCTATCTCTATCTACCTATCTATCTCTATCTACCTATCTATCTCTATCTACCTATCTCTCATCGCGTTTTCCATTCTTTACCTAGAGCGATTTTTGTTATATTTTAGAGGTAAATAAGTTATTTTATTTTGTTGTAACACTCAGATAATTATATAAATATTTTGCAATAATGTTACTGTAGAAAAAAAAATACTGGGTATTCAATATATGTAGGTCTATATCAGTCATAGGTAGTGATTGTAACGAGCTGAGAGCTCCAGCAATATTACACAACTGCATGTGGCTCAAAGTAAACACGAATTCAACTAATTGTATTGGTAGCCACTAATTTAGGCATTAGGAAAAAAAACAACAGACGTTAATGCCTTATAATTTTGTGAAATAATGTCCAATTAGTAATAATATATATTCAACCTCTGAAATTGATACTTTTGAGTAACTGTAAAAGCATTTTTTCAACAATTTAGGCCTACGTTATCTATGTCAGCACTACGTGATTATTTCTTAGTCCTAAATTGTGATCTGCATTCAAAAGCGAATCATATTAAAAACGGCCTTAGTTTTGAACTCGTGCCCACGAAATATACGGAGGCGTACAGGCCTACATTTTAAGGCAAGGTCGATTAGCGTACCCACTCGCGTACAGGAAGTGAACGACAAAAACTCAGCCGCTCGTCTGTTTTCCTACACACTATTATATGCGTTCCGTGTACATAGGTTTCTCGCTGATACAGCGTTTCATACGTGAAGTCTCGTTAACATTTACTGCCGATCATGCTAAACAGACGGAGCGGGCAGAATATATAGCTATTTACGAGTAGGCAGCTCTTCTGCTTTAACGCTTTGATATTTGGTTGGAAGCTCAGTTTACGATAAGGCTGATTAGTTAGGTATTTTTAACATCAAGTTTCCTAAATAAAATGAGAGCAATAAACTAGAAATTATGGACATTTTTAATCTACTTTCATAATTTTAGTATACAATGAATTTTTATTGGATGATTTTTGAAGTTTTGTTTGATATTCAAATATATTTTGAAGATTCGTGCTGGTCGTCATTTCCAGACTACGTCGAGCTGATAATTATGCCGAATAATATTTACATTACGATTGATATATTTAATTTGAAATGCATTTATTTAACTATCGTAGACTATTACATTAACATAAGTTCATAATCCGTGAAATTGTTGGTATAAAATACGTGGGAAATACCAGTGAAAACAGAGGCCGCGATGGCTGAGCAGTTAGTCTGCTCGCCTCCCACCAAGGCGAACCCGGCTCAATCCCCGGCCGGGTCACTCCCGAATTTTCGCAAGTGGGAATTGTGCCGGACGATACCGACGGTCAACGGATTTTCTCGAGGATCTCCCGTTTCCCCCGCCCTTGCAATCCGGCGCTGCTACATGCACTCCTCACTTCACCCTCATCAGCTCTCAAGACCTCGTTAAGAGCCCACGTCACACGCAGTATTTAATTTTTTAGTTATTTCTTCCCGATTCAAATTTAGGAGGATTTGTCGAAAAATGCGACCATAGAAGCTTAGCTAATTACCTTACCCATCATTACAGACAATATTTGAACTAGTAACACATATTAATGCAACAACTAACTTAACAAAAAATTATATATATTAATTCATTTTCAGTTAGTAATGACAACCAGGAAACACCTGTTAATCAGGTACAAAAAATTGCGCAGAACTATGAAATGCAATACTTCTATAATAAAACATTTTCAGTAATGGCCCTATATTTTCTGTTATGGAACTAAAACGAATAATTCCGTATAAGGAGTGATGGCAGCCTCTTAAGAGCTTCACTCCAGCTTACCGTTCAGTCTGTCCAGCGTGAGTGGGCGTACACGTGAAGCAGGCACATAAGTGCGCACACACTCACTGCTTGCAGAGCAGTGTTGTTAGACGTACAATTTTAATGGTACCTGTGCCATAATTTAACTTTGTGTACCAAGTACCGTGATGAGGTGTTCATGGTACGCAAATGTAACATTATCCGACTACCATAAAAATATGCAGCTAATGCCTCAAAAGTATAACAACAGATAATCAGTTTGTTTCCTGCTTTGTTTAAACCAAAAGACTAACCTCTATGAATATCTGTAAATAATAGTTTGAATTTTTCGAGATTTCACAAACGAGATATCGAGATCTAAATGTATCAATATTCTTCGAGTTTCTGGCGGTGTTCAGTTGTTCCCTTTTAGTTTGTAAGTTCGTCGTTTATTGCCAGTCAGGTTATTTTGTTCTATATAATGCACGGGTAATTTGGTCTAATTTAGTTAAACACGTTCCATTGCTGTGCAGGCAGGGATGTATCATATTTTATAAAGGTGGAATGATTATTTGGTGATTTACACCAGGTAATGTTTCAATTTGATAGCAGCAGTGTAATGTTGAAACAACTGTTGTGTAATGAAAGTAAAACAAACAAAATTGCGATTTTAAGAGCGTTGGAAATTTACAATCATGCTGTGCCTGTGTACCATTATTTTGAATGCCACGTACCATAGCAGAACACTGACAATCTAACATCCCTGTTGCAGAGTAGAGGCGTAAAGTCGCCGAAGCGTAACCATTGTGCAGTGCGTAGCGCCCTGTGCAGAGGTACGTGTGTGTCGACAAGCGTCTAGTGATCACCCTAAGGACCTCAATTGTTACATGTAACTTCATCTTTGTTTAGTGTGAGTAGTTAGAGATAAAGGTTTCAGCGCCACCTGGATTCTGGATACGGAGCCGCGGCACCACGACGACCATCTTGGATGACGTCACGCGGAAACCACCTGCTCTGTCAATCCTCATCAGCGGCGGCCATCTCGTATTTCCCTTTTTCTCTCCTGCTCTATCATTCCACCTCGGCATTTCACGCTCTTGCATTCCGATTTTTTCTCCCGCTCTTTCATTCCTATGTTGTGTTTCTCGCGCTCTGTCATTCTTTCCTCATATCCCTTCTATCCCTCGGGGAAAGGGGTGGGGGTTTCTCATAGTCCTTCCAGTTTCTGTAATTTTCTCTCTCGTCCCTCACCCCTCTTGCTTTTCGCGCACTTCATCACCGTCGACGTCGTTTGCTGTACGCAGCCATCTTTGATTCCCACACCCGCCACCAGTGTGTGCTCAGCCATCTTAAATTCCCGAGCCAGCCACCAGAGTGTTTGAGGTTCTACAGTTGGCGGCTAGGAGCGCTGGTATCGTCGCGGCCATTTTATGCACGTGAGATGGTTCACTCGTCGCCAGCAGGGGTGCGCTAGCATCGGGGNGTTTCGATCCTACCTCCCTTGGGTCGCCAGTCTGGCGTCTTGACCACACGACCACCACGACATGTGTAGTGTTGG
Organism: Clitarchus hookeri; assembly: GCA_002778355.1. Lineage (NCBI taxonomy): Eukaryota > Metazoa > Arthropoda > Insecta > Phasmatodea > Phasmatidae > Clitarchus > Clitarchus hookeri. The sequence goes on from NQII01000162.1 coordinate 1,124,225, forward strand.
GGGGATTAAATAGCGTATATACGCGCATCAGCCTACGTACTCGCCGGACAAAATTGTAACCACGAAAAAAAATCGACATTGTACGGTATACCATAATCCTTCTGGATTCGCCTAAGTTAATGACTCAAATGGTGAATATGCTAATATCTCACACGTCAATCACCGCCACCTGGCTGTTGGCTGGAGACGAGCGGACGAGCTGCCGAGGTTCTCAAATTCCTTCTGGATTCGCCCAACATCAATGCATGGTTAGGAGAAGAAATAAAGTAAATACGCGTATATTCCTACGCACTCGCCAGGTAATAAACTTGCCATCGCGAAACAAATGAGGTTGTTTAATGTCGAATGTACACATAGGAAAAAACTGCAGGCACGCACACAAACTGTATAAATGTAAAAGTTATACTTAAATTATCTGCGAAAATGTATAATCATAAATATATAACAGTGATAGTTTTTCATTGTACTTTATTGTTTTACTATAGTTTAGCTATTCATGATAAAATACGAGTACTGTTAGCACTCATAATTACAAATTTGATATTAATCATTAATGATATATATTATAGTAGCGTTTTCATTCCGTTCTTATGTGAAAGGAAATTGACAGGAAATTATTGTTCACTAGTTGAGAAATATATGTTAGACGCACGAAGGTCTACAATGTGCCTCAGTGTTTACAGTTTGGGGTTGTATCTATTACAAAGGTGACTGTTCGCACAAATAATCAGTACGTTAAAAAACTTGATTGAAGTGTCATTAAGGCTGTGTCTGAACCTAGGAATGCACTTATGTATATAAACATACTCCACTCGGCTCGATACTTGATACATTCCGACAGGCAAATTTATTTGCATCCGTTGCAGCAACTAGCCAGTTGATAAGATTTTAAACAAGCATTTTGACGAAAAAAAAATTTAAAAAAATACTGAATCTGTGCTGGAACGTAGGCGCATAGATTTCAAATTATCAACCCATTAGGAGCTGTAGCTGAAAAGCGCACGATAATGAAAGTGTTGCTATTAATCAATCAATTGTTTCAAGAAAGGAATGAATAAGTATCTGACCAAGTAAACGCGGTTATCTATAATGTATTATTAAAACTGGTAAAAACTAGAGGTAAATTTTATATTAAAACTAATAATGGTATCAATAAAAATGAATTTTCGAAATTTGATATAACGTTTACACTTATCCATGCCTTGCCTTGTAAAAATTTGGCAGTGTTCTCACTGCCCTGCATATTAACTATAAATGCATTGCCACGCCCGGTTTATAACATATCACGAAGAAAACCAGTTATGTTTATCCAGGCTCTCAAGATCATTAAAGATTAAAGAGTATACATTGTTACGAATTTTTCTCAGTGGCTTTTTTTCGAAAGTTAATGACATCATATCACTCCTTAGGAAAATAACTATTAGGAATAACATTTATGAACTACATAAAAATAGTTTTTCAAAATAGTAGCCTATGGGCTGTAAGGGCACGAGACGTACACACATTCGTTAGCCCGTGTACGTGCGTTTGGTGCATCTCATTAAGCAGAAAACCTTATGCATAGTGCGGGGAAAGGACATTGATTATCACGTATAAGGATAGACTATAAGAGAATTTTTTTAAGCGACAATACAACTAACTCTATAAGATGCGTGTTTACAAAAATTATGTGAGTAGTTAGAAAATGGCGGTTCAGCGCCAACGGATTCGGGAGCAGGGAGCTACGACGGCCAACTTGGTTGACGTCCCCAAGGTCAAAGGTCAAGGTCTCCTAATTTTAATTAAATTTTCCAAAAATTTATCAAAATTTCCAAAAAAAAGTTTTGAAATTTTTTTTTCTATATTTTTTTAATTTTTTTTTTTTTTCAAAATTTTTTTGATCTCGTGCACAATGAGGCTGGAGCCGGCCGAAAATTGTGCAATGTCAGCCAGAATGTGCAAGCAGGTATGCAAGGCTCTCATCTCTGATCGGCTATGCGAGGCTTTCGCAGCTGGAGCCGAGGTAAATTGTACTCTTGGGGATTCGTCGGGGGGAGCCGGCCGCCATATTGGATTCAAAAAGGTTTTTTTCAGAGTCTTCCCAAATCCCTGCCCCGACGCCTTGACTGGTCCCAACTTCATACTCTTGCATTCCATGCTAGGATTTTTTCTCTGACTTCCCAAATCCCTGCCACGCTGCATTCAAGCATCATGATCATGCATTCCGAGGCTCCCTACAACGGCACCACCATCCTGGGATTGCGGTAGTGTGGTAGGTAGACTACAAACATCATGCTCACGCATCCCGAGGCTCCCTACGACACAACCTTCCTGGAGGCCACGGTGGTGTGGGGGATAGACGACTCACTTCGTAAGGACCCCGGTGGTGTGGTGAATAGACTACTCGCATCTTGGGGACACAGTTATGTCGCTTCTTGGGGACTGCGGTGGTGATAGTATTCAAACTTCATGTTCATGCATTCCGAGGCTCCCTACGACGACTCCACCTTCCTGGGGGTCACAGTGATGTGGTGGGTAGACGACTCGCTTCCTGGGGACCGCGGTGGTGACAGCATTCAAACTTCATTCTCATGCATTCCGAGACTCCCTACAACGACACTATCTTCCTGGGGACGAGGTGGTGTGGTCGGTGGACTCGCTTCTGGGGACCGCGGTGGCGACAGTATTTAAACTTCATGCTCACACATTCCGCAGATCCCTACGACGACTCCACCAGCGCCCCACGGCGACAGCGCACACATTCGTACACACACATACGAGCACATGCACATGCACACACATGCACACACACGCGCATGCACACGCCCGCCAGCCGTCGAGCGGAAACAACAAAATTCTCGGCCAGTGGCCGGGGACTACAGTAGTAGTATGTGGTAACACTCGCTCTCGAGCAGTGTCGGCCAGCGCGCAAGATACAGCCGTCAAATTTGTAACATAGACATCACTCCCGACGAAGAAATTGACCGCACGGACATTAAAAGCCCTATGCGAACTTATAAGCATAGCTGATCGTAATTTCCAACCTGTTTAAGATACAGTAGCCAAATTCGTAACATAGACATCACCCTCCGCAACGTCAATTATCACAGAGTCATTTATGCTCTATGCATACTTATAAGCATAATTGGCCGAAATTCCCGAACCATTCAAGATATAGTCACCAAATTCGCAACATAGACATCGTTCCCGACAACGAAAATGACTGCATATGCATTTATGTTCTATGCGAACTTAAAAGCATAATTGTCCGTAATTTCTGAGATGTTTAAGATACAGTCACGGAATTCGAAACATAGGCATCACCCCCGACAACGAAAATTATCACAGAGTCAAGCTTATCATAAAGGACACTACCCGCACACAAGGATAAAGATACCTAACATGTTATGCAAGGCTCTCGAACCATTAGTCATGCAAGAGAGTCATCACTACTATGCGATGTTGCAAACACACACGAAAATAATTATAACACAAATAGTTATATACATTTACCAACCTACGTATATTGTAGCGTATTGAGTAAGCAACATATACATTACGATATGTTAGACGAAGAAATTTCAGTTGTGAAGTGCGGGAACAATAAGGTAAACATGACAATACTCTTATTAAAACAGATATAAAAATAAAATGAAAAGGAAAATATTTATATGCACATATAAGCAAGCATCATGTAAAATGAACATAATTTCGTTGTCGAGCGTGGTGGAGGAAAGCAGGTTGTTACTACTACAACATTCATCTACTATGAATGTGTACTCTGCTACAATATTAAGATGGAATCAATGGTTGAAGACTTGCCACCTGCAACAGCAAAAAGCCTTGAAGAGACGCTACAACCAATACAGTATCATAGTCACTACTACGATTGTGTACTCTGCTACAATATGAAAATTTGATAATAGTCTAAGACTTACCATCTGTAACACCGATAACAGCAAGAGACCCTGAAGAGTTGTTGCAAGGATTACCATATCAATATCAGTATTGTGGAAATACTTTTAGTAAAAATTGTAATACACGACGACATGAAAGTGCTCATTGCATGTTCAGCCCAGCATACAAAGTGTCCCACTGTGATAAATGCGATGATGTGTTTTACCCGCAGTGATAACCTGTATAGACATAACGAGAAGTGCAAATACTGTGTTTGTCGTTCATCGGGAAGCGAGTGCATGTATTGCGGCAAGACATTTAGTAACTACACATCTTGCCATTGTCTACAAGACCAACACAAGCGATAACTGCTGTGCAGTATATGCGAATAAGAGTAGCTTGTACGATGACAGCAGGAATTTTCTGCAAAAAAATATTCACTGTAAATGTTTTGATAGAATAAAGAATATGTTGAGCATGTAGCAAAATACTGTTATGACAAGTCTGTAAATAAAGGTAAAAGTAATACTTACTATAAATGTTTCGCTCGAATGAATAATATGTTGAGCATATGGCAAAAAATTTTTATGACAAGTCTGTAAATAGAGGTAAAAGTATCTTCGACGATGGAAAATATTCGGAAAAGTTATTTGTGCAGCTACTGAAAGAAGGTCTTTTCTAACATAAACAACTGCAGACAGCATGAAGCTGGCTGTCATCAGAAGCCAAAGCGTATTATGTTCACATGTGAAAAGTGTAAATCTCAGTTTGGTCGTCGTAGCAGCTTGAAAAGACATCTTGCATCGTGTATGGGGTTCCCTGAACTACCTGTCAAGCGATATCTGCTGATATTACCAGATAATTGTAAGGTATCGGCTACTAATTTTGAGACCAGTTCTTTGCTCATACCAAGACAACCATGCAACTATTGTGGCAAGATGTTTACATACATATACGATGCAAGGAGACATGAAAATAATACTTATGTGCAGAGCACCATACGCATGATATATCGATGTGATAAGTGTCGAAGAACGTATGCACGTGTTAACGATTTAAATAGGCAATTGAAACTTTGTAAGTTGCAAAATTGCTTACAAGCTGGGGCTAAGAGCATATCGAATATTACACATGCTACATCATCATCTGATTGCACAGCCTAAGTCAGTGTTCTGCGAGCCAAAGCCTAATATCAATGGCTTTTTCCTGAAGCAACCTGCATTCAGGGGGTTTCTAAAAGATTGCGTTGCACCGAATACGATAATTACATAGACAGATGTTAGCTCTTTTCTGTCAAGTATGAGACCTAATATAATAATCCAACTTATCGACGAGGTAGAAATACATGGTGCAGTCCAATATAACATATGGTTGGACTGTAGTTATACTTTACCAGAGCCTCACGACAGTGAATATTGTACCAGAGCCTTCAAGACCTCGGCTGTAGCTGTATATCAATCATCTGAAATTGAAACCGCTGTTGCTGTTAGTATACTTAAAATATGTGAAGAGGAAGAAGAAATGGTTACCAAGGGTTCGGGTTGGAAACTAGCTTCAGTAAATCATCTAGAGCTGAGAACAAGTGGATACTATCCACTTATCAAATAGACACATGCTGATTTCCCTCTACCAGCTACAAAGAGAATTACAACAACAAAGCATCGTCTTCGACCGGCAGAATGATGGTATAAATTACTACAACTGCAGAAATTAATGCAGTTGTTAAACAAACATGGTCTGCATCATGTCCCAAAGCATTATGTGAAGAAGGAATTACGAGTGTTGCAGACATTTACTATGAGGAGTGCAAGCCATACAGATCGTTCGAAGATATGATCAACAAACATATTTCGCTAGCATGTAAGGTGAAAAACGAAGTTTCTACAACTATCCAGCACATCGAGAACGCCAGTGCGACCTCCAAGTCTGCTGATGACGATGTGAAATATACATATTCTACAGCCACATACATACATAAGACCTTGTTGCCATTCGCAGGAACTCGCAACAGAAAATAAAAATTATAAGTTTAGAATAAATTAACACTGGTCTGCAATACACAATCTTACGTAGGATGACCTGTGCACCAAAACTCCGGTAAGGAAAAAGAAAAATATTGCATTAGCTGAGCTGACACAAAAAAAAAAACCAAGATAGCGGTGGCGACAGAGGACTGCCTGCGGTTTCTCTAGTTCCACCAGAATAGGCTGCACAGGCAGTTCGACATTCCAGCGGACAGCATGCCAGCCTGACGGGAGCCGTGGGACGCAACCTTGGCAGCCCACGGGCGCAGTATAAGGGACGTTCACGGTCAACTGAACACTTCTGAAGGCCCTGTTAGGATCTACTTTCCTTCTCGTTTTGTGTTATTCCGCAATATGCAATATTAACATTGCCATAGACCGTGCCACTTCATTCTACGTCATCCAAGAGGAAACCAAGGAGTTTTTAGGAAGTAAACGTGTAAATAATGTGCGAATCCGTAATCTGTGTATATAAAAGAAAAACTCTTGGACTTCAGCAGCAATAAATTTACATATTATACTTTCAATACAAAGTCAGGTATTATAATTGTTATGTTTTTTTATTCGCTGGTAACTTAACCAGGGGGCCTGGCTTGGGTGCCAGTGTGAACTGTAGTATGCACGTAGTTATGGGTAGTAATTTTTTTTTCCAGTGGTTGATTTTAAAAACGCTTTCATTACCGCGAAGGGTATGTAACAGTTCGAGCTGTAGTCGCCACAGTCACCACCGCGCGTCATCTAGTCCGCGCGATGCAGTCCAGCTGGCGCGAGCACGCGTGCTTCCCACGCCGCTAGCTCCATCACAGCGCGACACGAGCTCTTCACAGCCGACGAGGGTGATATGAAGCAACGGCGGAATGCAAAGCTGTGTTCGGATTGGTCATTTGGTATTATTTACTAGCGTTCACTTAGAAAGCCAGTTACTTGTCCAGTTATGGTTGCTATTTGCTAGTTTCATATTTTAGCTACGTTTTATTACACACCAAAAAATTATATTCTAAACTATAGTACTTTGCTGGTTACTTCCATCTTTTCTGAAGCCCTGTTTTAAGTTCTACTTTCAGGCTATTCCGCCGACCCACGCAAACAAAGCTTAGCCAAGTCTAGAAAATTATGCCAAAGGGATGTAGTCTAAACTTTATACTAATTTCTGTTTTGTCAATTTTTTTTCAATGACTCACTGTAACTTTGTGCTATGGAAACAAAATAATATAGAAAAAGAATGGCCTAACAAGAATATATTTTAATGAAAGCTTGGTAAATATGTAATTTTTTTTTTAAAGTAATTTAGATCTAGAAGTGAATGAAGTGAATGCCAGAATGACACATATCTTTAATTCCAATAATGGTGTCTTCCTACTAACAGTGATTTTTCTTTAATTTCTTTCAACTCCAACTACGGAAACCTGATGGATTACAAAGATTCAAAAGTCTACCAAGAAAAGTGCCGGAAAGGTTTTATTCTATACAGCAAAATTAGGTAACAGTGATAATTTTATTAGTGGACGAGATTATTTGCATATTTTGATTGAAGTACGATTCAATCCTAACTGGACTAACAGTAATTAAATTTTACTCCGAAAGAAATTCAACATAACTGTATTTATTGCATTTGTATTTATCCTGCTTCAGTATAATTTGGGGAGCAGATGTTTGTAGTATCTGTCTGTCTGTGTTATGAGTGTGTCATCTTCCATCGTTCATGTGTATTTTCTGAATAAACATTCAGTACTTAAATTACATATTTATTTCAATAGGCTACCCCTAATTTCAACTCAGCCAAAACTCGTTACAGAGACAATCAATCGCATTTGTGCGCACTCAGTTTAATAATATTTTGCATAACAACTATTTTTTACTAGGTATCACCAACACACCTACCTACTCTTTTAATTCGTATCAACTATAGACGAAATATTATAATTTGTACATAAAATATAAGTAAAAGTAAAATTTAACGGAAAATAATATGCTTTAATTTTAAGAAAAGTAAAAAAACACTTGTAATACATTACATATTTGGGGTTTTGGAAAGGA
>NQII01000162.1:1132188-1158492 GCA_002778355.1 Clitarchus hookeri
GAAGATACCGCGGAAAAACTATACCAAATACGTAATCATTTTAATGTATTAATTTGTGGCATAGTAAACGACGCGACGTGCCAATGCGAACTCAGCCCACGATCGTGGGAAACGGGAGATCCTCGACGAAATCCCATCGACCAGCGGCATCGTCCGGCACGATTCCCACACGCGAAACATCCGGGAGTGAGCCCGGTCAGCTCCGGTAGGAGGCGCGCACTCTTAGCCGCTACGCCGACCGCGGTCCCACGAAAGACGGAGAGAATCGTGCGATGGCCGTACGCGCTCCACTTCGATCAAACGAAACCAAATTCATCCAGGCGTCGCACACAGTCTTCACATTGCTACACAAACGCACATCCACCGGTCGTACCACACAATATACGAAAATAAACTTCATCACAGAGTTCAAATTCAATTCTTACGTAAATGCAACACAGGTACTCGCGCAAAACTTAAAACAGCCGTACGGGACTGTATACACTTGCTTGTGTGTAAAGTGGCGTAACCTCAAATTTCTCATAAGGGATAAGGAGTTGCTCTAAAAACACTTTCACAAGATCAAGGTTCACTTCAAATGTTCTTCAAATTTATTGAATTAAATTATTTTAATACTGTATGACGTCATTCGGATGTCATAATCACTGCCATTTTGTCTTCAAAGCCAATGAATTACTCAAATTCCTTGAAAGATTTTCGTATGCAAATAACAGAGGTATGGGAATCAATCAGAGTAACGCGATGCGGTCGGCAGCTAGATCGGTTACTGCTGCTACAATGGCAGGTTATCAAGATTTAAGTGAGTTTGCACGTGGTGTTATAGTCGGCGCACGAGAGATGGGACATAGCATCTCCGAGGTAGCTATAACATTTGGATGTTCACGTACGACCATTTCACGAGTGTACCATGAATATCGGGAATCCGGTAAAACATCACATCTTCGACATCGCTGCGGCCAGAAAAAGATCGCGAAAGAACGGGACAAACGACGATTGACGAGAATCATTAAACGTGACAGACGTACAACCCTTTCTCAAATTGGCGCAGATTGGATTTGTGGACTGCCCTGCAGGATTCATGGTGTGAATTGCCTCCTGCATACCTTCAGACATTAGTCGAGTCCATGCCACGTCGTCTTGCGGCACTTCTGCGTGCTCCGGGGGCTCTACACGATATTAGGAAGATGTACCAGTATTTTTGGATCTTCAGTGTATAACATACATACACATCACATCACGCCTGTCTCCCAGAGTGGTAGGCAGAGATTATGAACCTCCATTTACCACGATCCTGACATACCTACCTCCTTCGCTTTATCCGCATTCATACATCTCTAATATAACGTATACTATACCAAGCGCATCGTTTTTTTTAACGCAGTTGTAGCCCTCAACTTCTACACCTTGTTTCCTTCGTTAAAAATTTCATATTATTTTGATTCCAGATATAATAGGCGGGTACTTTGTCATAGGTGCGCGTTTTTGCAAAGTAATCTTCTGGGCACAATTTAAAAAATGCCGTTAATGTCGTGTCACGGGGGTTACCTACAATATCATTGACAAGGTTTTCGTTGAAGAAAAATTGTTGTCCATTTTCCAAATGGACTACTAAATGGGTAATAGTAGGGGCTCTCATGTATACTGAACGTTAAAATTCACCACACGGCTTCAGAACTGCAAATATATCCACCAGATTGGTAATGTTGTATCTCATTTGTGGAATTTAAGGTAAAAGTAGCCTGGCCCGTACCGTTATTTATATATTTGTAAACATATTTAACACTCTTTACTGAGTTGCATAATACGACGTTTATGTGCGCATCAGAAACCCTAAAGAGTACTGGATTATAAGGTACGACCCATCTATTATCTATTTCCTTGTTCCTGACAACTGTGGTATGTCCGCAGTCATCTGGAGAGAATCTTCTGTATTTGGGATACCCATCGTTACCGGTAGATGTGCAGCTTTGAAAAGATTTTGGGAACTTCTTAGTGCAAGCACCTTCACGCATGCACGGTGATTATTATTTAAAGAACCACAGGACCCATGTATCATGTGCCTTTGCACGATTATCATGAAGTATCGGATCTTCCTCCTTGCTCGATAACTCTGCTGAAATAACAGTATCTATTTGATCTGGTCTAATTTTGTTTTTCAGGCATAACAGAAGGTGGACGTGCGGTAGACCACGTTTCTGCCATTCGACAGTATACATGTGGCATCGAGGTGATCCAAATATTTGAGCTTTGTTTATTAAGAATATTTTTTTTATCTTCAAATGGAACACACTATTTACTATTTCGTATCTATCTTGAGGTGTTGCATTGGAATGGATATTTTCTTTAATTTCAGGCCAGTAAGTCCGGTTTGCCATAGTTTATAAACGTAAGTTATGGCATCTTGGGTTTTTTCATGTAGATACCTAGGACCCCGCAGAGCATCTTGCAGATGAGCGTAATTTTCAGCTCGTAATTTTGATTGGTTATTGCGAATGTAGGATAATCGTTCTGATTATATTTTAGCGTACTGATCTACTAAATACTGGTTCCTTATCATACCAAATCTGAGTATTGTATTGAACGAATTTTCCCTTGCCATTGTACGATAAGCGTAATAGTTCATAGATTTATTTTGATAAAGATTAAGTTCTTTACGGTTAGAAAAGAAAGTTAATTGTAAGTTTGTTTTTACTGCGTATTTTGTAAGAGTTTCCGTAGTACCTGTGTTTCAAAATCTCATTCATGCTCTTGTGATTTTGCGACTTGAATACTATCATTGATATATTCCAAACTACAGGCATACATTCTAAATAGGTGACGAAATTAAAGGACATATTTAAGAGTTGTGCGGATATTACCTGCATTGTTATAACTGTAAAATCTGTACGAGTGATTTGTACTGTTACATGCTTGCTGCTCTGCGCCGCTTTCCTTGCCCCGCCTCGCTAGACCTAGCGAATCAGGGGGCGAGCAATAACGCGAACAGCGCGCGGATATTTACAAAGGCGAGCCACTGCGTGTGCCAGATGAGACTATCGGGACTCACGCGCTCCCGACCTTCAGAGGATTGAATTTCTAGGGTTATCTGTGCAAGGATGTTCTGGTCATTACCCTAGCCTCTCAGCGTGAATCGGGGCCCTGGAATGCAGGGGCGGGAAAAATAGGAGATCCCGAGAAAACCCGCCGACCAGCGGCATCGTCCGATACAATTACGGGAGCGACCCTGCCGGGAATCGAACCCGGCTTGCCTAGGTGGTAGGCGAGTAGTCTGGCCACTACCCCACTGCGGCTCCCTATGACATCTCCGTACTTCGTGTACCTATGGAACTTTCAGTGGTGACCCATCATGTTATGGGCGGAAAGTGTGTGGCGAAGTTCCATGCAGTCAGTCTTCTGTATAGTTTGGCTCGTGCCAGAGTAGCATGTTTTAAGATACGGCAGCCTGAAAACGCCGTATATAACGATGTTGGAGGACTCCTAAATAGTATACAAAGGATGATATTGAATATTTCATTGTCTTCGCATAGGATATTTTTCCTTTTCGTTGGTAAACATATTGGGTAACGTTTAATAGTTTAGTCAAAAAAGCGCTTCTAAAACACGTTGCAACGCAGTTCAAGCGCCAGGCGAGCGACCGCAGTAACGTGTATAACTGGAACTTAGTCTTAAAACGTTCTTTTTCGTCACGAAAACTTTTACTTCGCTCTCATTAGTTTGAGCAAACAGCTGACAGTAAATAACTGTTGGAGAGAGGGAGCAATAACTTAGCACAACCTGATTAATGACGAAATAATTACATTTCTCTGGCCTCGTTCCCACGCAACCTGACAGATATAAAAAAAAAACCTGCTAGGGAATTGTTAGTCTTGACTACACGTGAAGCAAACGTCAAAGTACACAATTTATTCTTGCACTTACTGTGTATATTCTTGTTCCTATTCTTTTCACACTGTTATGCAGTCAGAAAAATCACTGGCACTAAAGATATCTCCGACATGACCTGGCACGCCATGACTGCGTGTTTATTAAAATTACCTTGATTCCTTTTATGCTTAATCAGGAACCTCTGAAAAAATATTTAAGCATTTAAGAGCGGCACTTGCCTCGAATAGGAAGAGAGCCACCTCTTCCTGAAGCGAGTCAGGTATGCTACAGCATTTCCAAGCATCCACTATCGCCTTTGTGCCTCTTGGCCTCTAACATTGACACTACAACTCAAACTGAATAATTATTGCTTTAAGGCGACAATTATCTAGTAACTTGTCCTCACGAAAATATGCTGTGTTCTGAGTGGTCGTAGCCTCACAAGTTTCACTTAAGATATATAATAGGACTATTTCTTTCAACGCCAAAGGAAATCCCAAAAACGCACACGACCTGCCAAGTTACAAGTGATTCAGTACCATGTTTGGTGTTGTCAGATGGCTATGTCGGAAATGTTATTGGTTGGAAACATACATGCATACATGGTATACGTACGTATAGACGCAGACATACGTCCATGTAGGTAAATATTGGTATCGTGCACACCTGACACACACAACAGTACACATAAGAATACACATACCACATAAGACTACCTCTTCAAGAAGAGTGAGTTATGAGAAGAAAATTAGCATGCGAAGAAAATTATAATGCGATAAAAATACTGCTTCTTCCCGCGGGATACAAAACTGAAGATCACTTTCAATTTATGCGTTTGTCGTGGCCAATCATTGCCTCTCTCACATGTAATATCAACCGTTCTCAAGCACGAATTACTTACCAAAGCCTTCCACAAAGCCTTTCCAAATTCCATTTAAAACTTTTGAAAAAAAAAAAAAAGTTATTGCTAGGCAGTGAAAACGCAACTTAGTTGATTTATAAGAGTCGCCTGATTTAAATAAAGTTTTAAATTGTCTGTCTACAAAAGCTTTGTAAGGCAGCCTGCTTTTCATATAACGTAAAAGTAACTTACTGAACAAATATGTTAACATACTTGAAAGTAGCAACCTGTTACTTGTTTCTTCGAAATAAAAATTTTATATTCAAGTCTGACGTATTTTTTGAGGTACAACAGCTACATTTGCACTTCAACAAATATGTACATTGCAAATTATAAACCATTACATTAGGTACAATACGGCGACAGTTTCCATCCGACAAGTGTTGCGTGGCTTTCGGAAAATCCTAAAATGGCCAGTAACTTGCTATGGAATGCAAATAAATCACAAATCATTGTACACTATTTTGTTTTAATAACTTCGTAAACAAAATATTTTTGTATTTTGGAGCAGTTATTTTTCCACGAATATTTATTTCCGCCAATTAACAGCTGTCTGTTACAAGACAACCAGGATGTACACATAAATAAAATATCTTTAGTGTGAAATTTACTACAGTAGAGAAATCCGCACGAACTTATGTTTTGTAAGGGTTTTTTTTCTGCTGCCAAGCGAGTCCGACCGGTCCAACGCCCAACGAAAGAAGAAATAGAATTGACTTTTGTCGGGCTGTCGGGGGGACCATGCTCCTGATTGGCTAATGAAAAATTTTCGTGCCGGTGTTGGGGTTGTTTTGTAGGACTGTCAGGTTATTGTAAATCCAGCTTGAACGTGGCCAAGCGGTGACCCTATAATTTTATTGGACGAGACTCTGGAGCGAAGCCCAATGCAGGTCACTATCTTAGTTTCACCGGGCATGTATCCGGTTCGTATATTTTGAGATACAGCAGTCTGAAAAAGCTGTTTTTAGCTAGTATGTTGGAGGGCATAGAAATATTTTCAATTTGCATGATTTCTTGAAAATGTCATTCCGTCATCGTCTGGAAGGTATTTTCTTTTCGTAGGTAAACCTAGTGGGGACACGTTTAATAGTTTCTTCAAAAAATGGGGCCACGGTTTTGTAGTGCTTAGACTCCTATCCTCCCAACCAGGCGAACTGGGTTCGATTCCCGGCGAAGTTGCTCCAGGATTTTTGCATGTGGGAAATGCTGCCGGAAGATGCCGCTAGTCGGCGGGTTTCCTCGGGGATCCCCAGTTTCCCCCGCCCTTTCATTCCGGCGCTGCTCCATACTTCGCCACGCCCTCATCGGCTCTCAAGACCTCGATGTTAAGGGCTGCCTCCCCAAATCTCTTCAAACGCTCGCTCGTTCAAAAAAAGGAATGCTTCAAACGCGCTGCAATGCAAGCGCGAGGCAGGGAGACGCCGGCGCTGGAAGACGGACGACTCGTGCTTGTCGACGCGGGGCGATCTCCAAAAGTAGACGACGGCGCCCGCAGAGACATCGCAGCGCGGCGGGATTCCCCGTGACTCGGCCGCACCTGACGACGACGCGACACCCCGCCCGCCAGTTTGTCCCGGGAAGCGCCTCGCACAGCTGCCCGTCTCCACTACCACACTCAAGTTTATACTGTGTCCGAACTCGACTGAAGTACATACTTGTGCGTACCTGTCCCCGAAAGTGACATCACAAGTGCTGTGTGAATTGCAAGTGAAGTACGCTGGTATACGAAGATTTAAACTTCTCGCGTATTTGAGGTACATGTGCCGCCATTTTGAGAAGCAATTTGTAGGTTACAATTAATATTCGACGTAATTATTTTCTGAGTATTTTGGTAGGGCTACATTACTCCTTGGTTGTTTAGAGTTTTGAACTGAGTAAATAACTATCGTAAAGTACGGTGCACCTTAAAGAAAGGTCTATACAATAAATTTCGCACTACGCCTATGTTCATAACCTACAAAAGCTAAGGTAAAACAAGCAATCAAAATTGCAAACTCACGTACAATCAGCAAGACAACAAATGTTATGTAAATAAAATTTAAATATGATTAAATCGTTTATTTAACCGTATAACATTCGGCAATTATCAAGTTATTTGTAGGAATACACACTCATTAAAAGTGATGATCTGGCTAATAGATGTTGCCGAAGCCAAGACTGCCTGTCCGAATCCATTGCGTATGGTATTCAAGGACGCAAGTACGCCAGTATATACCTGAATTCGGACACGGCCCTAGTTCCACGATGCAGCGACGCGTTGTGATGCGATGGGCGGCGACTAGCTGTACTTACTGTTTCACAACTGAGCGATGATCTCGGACGCCGTCTCGGGTAGTGCTATCTATTTCGCGGGGGAGGGAGGGATTACATTTTCAGACCTCACGAATGTGACAAAGGACACGCGAAAAAAACACTCGCATGTTTTAACTGGGTAAGAGGTAAACAAAACAATTAGAAATTGATGCGCGATGAAAAGTACGCTGCAGCGTATACACCAGCAATATTATTTATATGTTCTTAAGGGTGTCGGATACCAAAAAATTTATAATCTTATATTTGTACCAAACATTGTTCAACTTGTACGCATTATATGTGATTCCATCTTCCTCGAATAAAATTTTTTTTAGACATAAGTTATTTTTTTTTAATAATTTGATGTTAAATCCAAAATTTACTTGGAGCCATAGTAACTGATACTAAGCTGTACAAATGAAAAAATTTACAAAGTAAATTAATGCTGTGGGATACCATGTGACACATATGTTAGCACCAAATAACAAACCATAAACATGTAAAAAATAATTTAATATAACAAAATTTTTGCATATTTTAAAATGCGTACGACTAGAAGACAGCCTAAAAAAATTCTATTAAAATCAAACCCTAATTTTTGCCGGCCAACCACGTCAGTTACTAATCTGCTTTTGATGATTCTTACAGACACACGAATTTCACGAAAAGATTTCCGCTCATGTTAGATTTCAATTCATAACGTGCATATCAGCAGTTTTCTTTTGCTTATTGGTCGCGTGTCTTTGCGAGAAAAATTTTTTTTTACTTGGCTGACAAACCAAAATTAGGTTACTCATGTAGTGTGCGTCTGTGATTCGCGAGCAGACACCTAAGACGCGTAAAAAAGTAAATCATCCAGTCAAGAAAGTATATCGGAGCTAAAGTGTTATGAAATACAACTGGTCGTGAAATCTTTTCGCGAAAATCGGGCGTCCCTAACAATGCTTGACGTTACTATTGTTACGACCTTGCTGCTTCGCATTCCACGCGAGCGAGTGGAAGTGGACAGCAATTATATGATAGAGGCGGCAGCAAGTGAAAGGATTGGTTTGAATGAACAGCCGAGCGATAGACCGGTGGCCGCGTATCAGTTACAGAAAGCTAGCCGACACGATAATCATTTTTGCGTCGTGCACTGCTGACCCTGGTTGTATTGAGTTTCTGTATTTATCTGCAGAATGCTCTGGATTTCTGACCTCGTTCTCTCAGCGTGACTCGGAGTGCGTTGGAAATTCCAGATAGTCAGTGCGAACGCAATATAAGCGTGACAGGTCTCCGAGCCGAGGAGTTGTAGTAATTAATGAGTGAACGAGTGACTGAGTTCCGGGCGATAGACGACGAGCAGCGAGAGAAGTGACCAGCGGAAGGGAAATCTGAGACTGTATCAAGCAGTGAAGAGTGCGGCTGGCAGGCTGGACTATTGGACTTGATGCGTGAGTGAAAGACATTACAAATGGTGACAACAGACAGACTGAACACGTGTTAATAACGAGGATGAGTTAATTGGCTGTAACCAAACAGAGGCATTAAGAAGGGCGTTAATTAGAGTTGAAATATACATTAAATATTGCGCTCACTGTTAAATAAAAAGAGAGATAGTGGAGAGACATAATTTAATGCTGTAAATAACAGCTGCGTGAATAAATTAGAAATCCAATTTAGTTCTATAATTTTTATTAAGACCTCCATCCCTCACGAACTCAGATACGCCCCTCAGGCATCCATGTAACACTATTTGAAAACACCTTCCGAGGGACACTGGGTTATCGCACTAATTATGCCATACTGCGTATGAAATTGGGTTATCAGCGCTAACTTTCAAGTCAGTAGCACGTTCCTGCAACTTCGTCCATCGAGTTGCGACTTCAATGTCGCGTGAACAACCTGACCTAGTTCCTCGTTCGCTAAACGAAATGTATGAATATGTATGCTCTAGCCAGCTTCGGTCGTTTATATGAGGGTCTCCTTGGCAATACAAAGTAAAGTATATTATGCAAGACCAAGAATTATAAAATTACCTTTTCACGTGTAATTCTCTCCAGACGTACACATAACAGGTTAGTTTATGGTGCATTTCATTATACATATACGTGTTACTAAAAATCACCGGCAAATACCGGCAGGTTATTCCTGGCGAAAATATAAGACTAAAATGTATGTACCACTTTTCCTTAAAACGATTATAAGAGGAGATATGCGCCCTCAAAAATCCAGTTTTGAAATTATTGTCGTTACACATATCAGGAACTACTTGAGATTGAACAACAAATCGGTGGGTAGTGTTATGTAGAACGGAGATCATACACTTGTGAAAATGCGGTTGGTAATATCATCCCCCTTTGTCAGCAAAATAGGGGTTGCTACTCTTGTGTTATATTACAAATCAGCACGCTAATTTTCCTAATGAAGGGAGAAAACGCTCAAACTGTTTCCGAGACATCTGATGAAAACATCGTGAGACAACGTATACATCTTAAAACGTGGTGAAAGAGATAAATTGCTGCACTACATATCTTCAGCGTTCTGCTCTCCTACCCTGATAACATCAAGTCTGGTACAAATCGACGTACTTTTTTTCCCTTCAGCGATACTGCACTGCAAGTGGAAACTGACAAGGCGTCATTTTTTTTTACGACCACGATGTACATTCCAACCAAATTAGAACACAATCCGGCCCCTCCGTTTTCCGTCACGATGAAGCAATTGATCCGCGCCACGAGAAAAGAGTGTACTTTGTCAGGACTGAAACGTTACTGCAGCTCACAAAAGAGGAATGACTATTTTTTTGTTATAAGGGATAAACAAGTTCACTCAGAAGAAAAAAAAAAGGGCGTGTAGGTTGCTGAGAACACACTGCTCCGGGTTCCACAAGCCGAAAGTTAGCAGAATAAAGCCGCGTGCATTTGTGGTTAATTCCAGATTCCCTTAATTGCTAAGCTACGTACAACTCTTCCATATCGCCGCAGTTTAAAAAAAATTACCACGGAAAGGAACCAAACTATTCCTGCCCCAGGCCTCGTACGACCTCTTGGCGAGCTTGCAGTAAAATCACCAATTTTACACACATTTATTTACGTATTAATAATCAGAGTACTTTAAGTTTAAAAAATTTACTGGACGAAAAATAATTTTCAAAATATTTGCCGGTATGTGGATACAACACATAGAACTAAGGAAAATTCATTACACGAAAGGCATCAATGTCATATTTTTTGAGAGAGTTAATGCAGCAATTGCAGCTAGGACTGACACAGCTTGGCGAAATGCCACTCCACGTAATCTATCATTCGCTGTGGGCCATCGCCTTCTGGTAAAGCCGCGACATCTGCGACAATCCATAAGTTTAAAATTCTAAAACTATCAGAATTACCACGAACTGGATACAGCATTTATTTCGTTTAAGTACTATTACTGCTACGTAGTCAAATTTATCTTACTGTGATGATGTTTATGTGCACACACGCATACACACACCGAGCTACAATATACTTTTTCTTTCGCCTGAAAAACCAAAACCCTAATATCTGGAAAACAAGTTTATGTGAAAATATATGCGATTCTTGTATATCGACATCAATTTTGTAGAGAACAAAGTTAGAAATAAAGTCTGAATAGGGCTTCAGATTTTACAAAATTAATGTTAACATACTGGTAAATTTGTCTCGTTTCGCAGCCGATTCGTGCTGCCACTAGATGAAGTATATGTTTTATATCATTGCTTAGTAACGGCCGGCATACATAAATCAAAGGGAGGAGGGGCCTTGCATACTGAACTAATCAAAACTAATATCCAGACAGCACGCTAAAACACGATTTAAGGTGAAGTAATCACAATTACCTCTACGAAAATAAGCATTCACTTGACTCCAGTTCTTGTTCTCTTACATATACCTGTCTTTGTAAATTAAAGATAAGCGAAAGTGAGTGGAACTTTAATATCAAAATGTCTGTAAAATTAAAAATTCAGGAAAAAAATTTTAATAATTTGTTAACTTAGAAACCACTCCCCTAAAATGTCAAGTTTGGGCGTGAAATGTGATTGGACAGAAAATAAGAACATCCGGCATGTCGCAAGCAGTTTTGGTTGAGGAAACTGCTATGTGTATAGTTGTGGTTAATGTTACTTCCACTTGAACACCGATAACTGTTGTCTGCGCTAATGACCTACTCGAAACAAAACTGTCAAAGTCACATGGTGAACAGTGATGACCGCGTTTGTTTATATCTCAGTCTTCACAACACAGTCAGTTTTATATGAATAAAATACTCTGACGAAGTTGAATTTAATCAAACTGTATTAGTAATTGGTTAGAGGCAGTATACATACATCTCGAAGCACTTGTTGACTAATGACGGCACGTTATGGCCACGCTGGCTGGTGCCTCGGGCCTGCGGACGCCACAAGAAAACGGCCAGTGAAAGTGCCTCGCGCCCAGCCAGCGGTCGAGGACAAACCATCGCCCTTTCCGCAGACCCGCGACGCCTACAACAGACGCCTTCCCGCCCGCCCGCACGCACGTCGCGCCCAACCATGCTCCTACAGCCGCCTTCCGTACCTGCTGGTCACACTAAGATCACCGATTGTTCTTCAGTGTTCGTCAGCAGTAAGGGAACAGCCTGCAGTAAACCGTAAATATTTTGTCCGTCAGCAAGTTCGTAGTTTCGGAATGCTGGACATTGGTGTCATTTAAAATTAAATAAAAGGAATTATATTATGAATTTCTTTTATTTCTTTTTTTTTTGAGTTAAAAAATGTCTTGCTCATAAAAAAACTATTATTTATTGTTTGACTTAAGAAAAGCAATTTTTCCAAGATAAACTCGGTTTTGAATTAATTTTTGTACTGCTTTTGTTCGGAATTTCAGTAAGGATTTTTTTTTATTTAATAATCCTGCCATATGCAAATTTTAATTATCTCCGAGAACCTACGGCGATTTGAATAGCGCGCCAAAATCTTGTTTTACTGACACTGTACAACCTCTGCAGCGTCAGGAAACTCAGTGCTTTTCGTGATCGATATAGCCTCGCGCAGGGTACCGCCCAGCGGCACGGAAACCATTGCTGTAGTCCATCTCATATTAGAAGGCCACATTGTGACAGTCAGTGAGTGGCAACTTGACGTATATGAAAACAAATAAAGTGCCATTTACAAAATCCTATATCAGCTGATGCATGACCGAACAGAAATTAATATTACGTTGGCTATTCTGAGAGCAGTGCCGACGCACATCAGACAAGCAGAAAATACGCGGATAAGAAAGAGTTCGTAGATCAATTAATACATTTTATTTTACGTGGTCATAAAACAGCAGTTTTTAGTTTTAGAAACTAAACTTCGTGATAAAATAGTAATGTATAGGTGTTCAAAATGAAATGCACAATAAAACCACCAGTATAAAAATGAAACGCAACCTCGAAACCTTTTTCACGTCGTATCCCGCCGTCTCCAACCCCGCTTTCCTTACGTACTTTATATTAATTCCAAAAGCATACAGCAATATTGCATAATATTGTTGAATTATTTTCTCTAATAATTTGACGAAATATATTTGAAATACGTTTCGTTCCCAGCCAGTAACAGAACAACATTCTACTTTACAAAGATGCTATCTATTGTCGAAAAACCTGTTGTGCGCACCATCTATTGGTTCTTTTGCGAAGTATACGCCATATTGTTCTCCGAAAACCCATTTCCTCGTTTCCCAAGAAGTAGGACACCGCACTCTCGTCGCACCAGCACATCATACCTGTAATGTGTGTTGCACTCACGTCTTCCCGGTGCCCCCCTCTACACGTTCCTGCCCATCCAGTTACATTACGTTTACGATCGACCCTATAAACGCCCTTCAAACTCCTTTTCGAAGACTCTCTCGCCGCCTGCGGCGCCACCCAAGTAGTTCACCAATTGCCGCACGAAGCAGCACCTCCTGGACAACATCGTTGCCATGTGGCCGATCAGCTGATGGCGGAAGGATACGTAGTAAAATGTAAACATTGGTGCTACTTTCGCCGAACTGTCAAAAAGTGGCCTTATATGAGAGATACTATAGTAGCCATCAGTGCTCATCATGGAAGGCGGCCGGCCTACCCGAAGCTGTTCTGCGCGTTCAAGGCTCAGAAGCGAAGGAGCGGCAATACCACACGAGCCTAGCGCCCCATCGCGAAACACGGACTGGTTGGCAGCGTTTCCGTCCTTGCGATGTACAGTGCGCATTAGTTATACTTCCCTCTTGCCTCTGAAGGAAACCGCGCAGGCAAGATCTTAAAATGAGGGGTTTTTTTTTTTTTCGTTTCACGATTATTTATTTTTACATTTAATATGGAAAAACAAAACTATATAGCATTCGATAATTGGTTTTTACCATTTTGTGGCAAAAAGTCGCATTCCCACAACATTTATTTACCGAGATACGCGTATACGCGCAAACGATAAAAAAAAAAAGGTTATAGTACATAGTTATTTATTTATACCTGGACCCTCCTGCCTGGCGCTCTGTCGCAGAGTTTGAAATACACGATTAAAAAAAACTATTAAATTTGCGTCCAATAAGCTATCTACGAAAATAACACTCTTCGGACAAGGTTTGTAGAGTGCTTTCAAGAAGTCACGCACTTTATGAACATTTCAGAGCACCCCAACATAGCTAAAAACAGCTTTTTCAAAGCGCTCTATCTCAAAATACACAGATCAGATCCATACAAAAATACTCAAGGACGCTGTATTGAACCTTGTTAAAGACTACCGCCAATAAAACTATATAGTCGCCGCTGAAAGTGCCATAGGTACACGCAGTACGACGAGAACACTGCACGCCAGTTCAGAATCTTGCGCTTAGTGGCGATGGTGCAATGATGCGCCTAGCACGTGGAAAATAGCTGCAGGTAAATAGGCTCCTCAAGGGGAATCTGTAATACAATTTTTTATAAGCCTCAAAGTCACTTTTGGTCTTAAGGAAACGTTGCAACAGGCCTTCCCAAGACAGCGATATGCATTTCCGGAAAGCTGAATTTCTCGCAAGTTAGACCTGTAACAGCAGGACATTACAATAACGCGATGTGCGCCAATGGATTAAACTACAGATGCCACTTCGTACTTGCGCAGGAAAGATCTGAAAGTGATGTTTTTAACTTCTGTCGCTATTTTTCTCTCAGAAAATGTTTAAAACAAAAATAAAAAATAAACGGCGGTAGACAGTAGTTTTTTTTTAACTTTTACTGGAAAAAGCGTTATTCCCAGAACATTTATTTACTGAAATATAATTATACGCGTAAACTCTGATTTTTACAGACATTTTTCTATAAGAGTCCCCTTACGAGGCAGACCGAGTTTCGGCTCTTACATGTTCCAACTGCCGTACTGTAAAATCGCGTAATCAAGCAACGATGTTCCATTTGTATAATTCTCTTTTACAAAAACCTGCACCTTTACGGTGGTGGGAAAAATGCATTTTACGTAACTATATTACGTCGTATTTGCGTTACAATGTCATCAGAAGTAATGTATCGGCATATCCAAACATTTACGTGTTTTTTTACAGTTCTGTGAGAAGAAAAGCAGATTAATTGTGGAACACGGAAATTGGTTACTGCGCAGTTGGCATGCGCACTACATCCCCATGTTTACGCGCCCAATCGTTACTACCTAGACTTCAAGGCCTTGCAACCTCTTAGTCAAGCTAGTGACGTCACGGCTCAGGGCAAACAAGTAGCCAATATTGCTAGCAGATCAGTTTATGCGTGTAGCTGGTTGTATTTAAATCAAATATGTGGTTTATAGTTTAATAATACACCACGGTGTTAAATTTATGTGTTGTTCAGTGTCTTTGAAATAACTGATAGGCTGAAGTGCACGTCATTAAGTTTCCTGGCAATGGTGAAAGACTAAATGCTTTCTTGAACGATATTTCATGCCCACGTAGTTCTTACGTGTAAGTAAAAGTTTACGTATGAATTGTATAGACTTTCAGTAGAGAAAGTGTTTGTGTACTAGCATGAGCATAGTCGGATAACTGTTTAAGCACTTGGGTTAAATTGTTTGATGTACCTTACATAACAACGATTTTTGCAGTATTCTGTGTTTAAATAAAGCTGATTTCATTGATATTAAAACAAATTTATTGAAAATATTTTAATTTTTCATTAGCCAGTTTTTACTAACTATTTACAACATAGATATTTTACGAAATATGTCACACAAGCTTCACTCCAGAGAGGTTATATTTACAATGCATTCCCCAAAATGTACACATTATATGAAAATTACAATACAAAAAATAGTTAAGAAATGTCTTGCAACTATTTTCTCAGTGAATATATAATTATTATACGTAATATTTCTTAGCATCGTTCTTCTCTAGTTTGTAAATGGTAACAGAGTAAATTCAACTAAAATTAAGAAATAGTTTATATATTCCAGGGATCTATTATTAAGTAACATTTCTTAACGCCGTTCTTTACTTGTTTACAAATGCAACAAACTGAAAGCTAAGAAAAGTTTGTATTCAGTACTACTCATTTTAGTTTCCCGCGTTACTGCATATCTAAAGCAATGTCGCATAGCGATTGTATTGCCCGGCCCAACTACCAAGTCGCCTTAAGGGTCCCCTGCCTGCATCGTTTCTCTTCTTGTTTGGCCGAGAAACTATAAGGGTTACACTGGCACGCGCTACTAGAGCACCATCGCCGCTATGCGCAGGGCTCCTAACTGGCGTGGTGTTCTCGTAGTGCTGCGTGTACCTATTGCACTTTCAGCGGTGCCCCTATGGTTTTATTGATGAAGTCTGTAGCTAAATTCAATACAGGCTTCTATCGTATTTCGGCTGTGTACGGCTAGCATGTTTTTAGATACGGCAGTCTGGAAAAGCCGTTTGTAACTCTATTGGAAGGCTGCAAAATAATATTTACAGCATGTGTGGTAACTTTCAAGTACCATTCCTTCCTCGTCTGAGGTATGATGTCTTTTCATAGGTAAACATACTGTGGGCGCATTTAATAGTTCGTCAAAAAACCAGGATTTCTAACATGCCGTAACACAGTTCAAGCGCCAGGCAGACGGAACCCTTAATCACAGAAGGAAAAAAAAAAACAGGTATACAAGGAAGAAATATTAGCATGCTCTATATGATCCTACGTACTCAAGTTGACCTACACTGTAAAAAAATTCAGGTAAACTTCTAAAAACGCAATGGAAGTTTTAAACCTATACATGGTATGGAAATAACATCAGATATCAGGCTACGATCACAGGGATGTTCAGCGTTGCTACTATACACAGTTGCGAACTTTCCTACACATTTTACTCTTTCTTAGAAAATGTAGGAACGCTAACGTAGATGTACGGGAAAAACTGTAACATACCACTTTCTCAATATACATATACGATGATATGGTAAATTTGTGAATAATTTCTCAGAGTGTATGCAACGCCTGCCTCCATATGCGGGGTGTGGGCCTCGATAGTATACACACATGGTTCTGCCATGCCATGTGAACTATTCTGACTAAGTATCTGTTTTCACCCAAAAACCCGATTCCACTGAATTTCACGTTTCTGAAGACTGCTAGTGAAATACGGAATAACACTGGCCTGCAAGATGGCAATCAAGGTCGCATAAACTCTGATCCCTTCGTCTCTTAATACAAATGTAATCTGTGCCTCGATGTTGCTGCGCCTCGCAATATTTGGGCGTGTAACTCAGACGTGATTGGGCGGACACAGCAACTTTCTCCAGCGCTCGCCCACGGTCCATAAACATCTGATCGCACCATCCAACATCTTAGATACAGCTTGGAACTATGGATTTCTCGACGAGAAACTGTTAACTACGTAATGCTACTCGGGTATAACGATAGCAAACCACACAACCATTGGATTGTCGCCATCTTGGATTAATATTATTTCTTGCCATTACTCACGTTTGAGATTACATTTTGTAAAAATGACTGTTATGGTAAAGAACTTAATTTAATTATATTGTAGAGATAATTATAGTTTGCCTTTTTGTACTACTTGCTCCTGCAGTCTCAGAAGGTAATCAATAATTAATTCATATTTATTCCACATGATAAATACACGTACTCTATTATAATAGGGCAAGGTGCGGCAAATTTGAGACAAAAAGTTAAAATTTGACATTATTTGTAACTCAAAACTCAAAAAATAAATGTGACGAATGGTGAATGTTTGTTTCTTAGTATAGAAACATTTGTGGTTAGTAATTTCTACATGAAATAAAACCTTACAAATTTATTGCTGATAAACAGTGTCTCATAATTCCCCAAGAAATGGGGTAAATACGATACAGCATGAGGAAATTTTGAGACACAGCTGTGACAGTCAAACTAATGGAATTAGCACAAATCTGAGGCAATAGTGAGACAGATCATACTCTTTTACATATTCTTACAATATCTTCTCTGTGGTAACAGTTATAAATACAAACACACATAGAAGCAATGGAGTTATATTTTTCATAGTAAATAAACAAAGTTTCAAAGAGCTGAAAATTTAACCAAAATTAATTCAGTGAAGTCATATTTAGTCACAAAATTTAATTGAATTTGAATACAACCACTTGGCAAATGAAAACCATTTTTTTCACTCCAAATATTTTTATGCAAAGGTAAATAACACAATGAGGATAGATTTTACATTGAAAACCTGACAAAATGTGTATTGAAAATTATTTTGCACTACAAATTAAGTGAAAAGTATACAGCTGCTAGTGTAACTGACACTTAAATGTGCACCATGTAACCTGGGCGTATAGCTACATACAATATTTGACACAGTGTTAGCAAAGTCTGCCTATGAAAGCTACACACAATGTGAAGTGAAAAAACATTTTTTTTCCTAGCTAGGTCTTGGAGGATTACTTAAAACTGCCATGTTCACAAACAAATTACATTTCAAAAACATCAATAGTTTTTCTATATACATATCTGCATGTTTCCAACCGTTACAACGTCTGGTATTGTAATATTACCAATTATGTCACATTTATCCACAACAGAAACATCTGATTCATTTAGTCTGAATTTCATCACCATCCAGGAGTTTCTGAATAACAGACACATATCTGAATTTTACAGTTCCTCTTCTCCCACCTTTATAGGACACAAGTACGAAATCGCCACTAGCAAGGTTATCGTCAACCTCTAATATTTAATCAGTTTTTTTCTTGCATAGGCATAGGCCTACACAGTGAATCACTCATGCTACTATCAGCACTCTCAGAATATACGGGTGAGATACTTTCGTCGCTACTGCTTGAGGTATCATGCTTTGTGAGTTTCCCTTTCTTAATTTTGCTGTCTGTGGCCTTCTTTCTTGATGTTACTTTGTCTTTGTCTGTGATCGTTTTCAAATATTCTTATGATGAAATAACAGCAGCATTACGATCCATTTTTCGGTGTTGAACTTTTGGTGGACTGGTATTTTCAGTTTTGATAACAGCAGGTCTTCAAATGACCGTTTTCTTGCAATATTTAAATCACAGACATTGGCTTCATTACTTATTGATGGGGTGTTGAATAGAATGATTTAAATGTGATGAATATTGCTTGACTTCATTGCTACTTGTAGACTCTGTCTGAGGATCAGGAGATAAGTCACTGCATCGTCAGGAGGATGAACACTCTTTCCACTTACGTTGAAACTAGGCACTGCGGCCTGGTTTGGTGTAGAAGGTGCAAGATTCGTTGGCAAACCAGCATTATACCTCAAAAAAATTTTCCTGGATTCAAACGATTAACTGGATACTTGGAACTGTATGGTGGAAAGATACCAGTAAACTTGACACCAGCAATAATATTCTTTGCTGGCAGGCCATCTTCCCACACACTGCAGAGTAGGTTAGCAAACTCGCACTTATTAAGAGCCCTATTATTTTTATGTTGCCACTTAGTAGCTTTTCCTTCCATTGCAGTTTTAATGGTGAAAAACATAATTTGTCTAGAGACTGCAAAAGATCGATAGCATGGGGTGGCAGCTTCAAAATTGTTATTTTATTGTGCATAACTAATTCAATAGTTTCTTTTAAAATATGTGCCATGTCACCATCGAAAATTAACAAAAGTGGTCTCTCTGTCACGGTTTTCACAAGATTCTCCATAAAGCTTAGAAACACGGGATCAGTCATATAACCCTTGGTGAGGTTGCATAAAACGTTCCTGGGATATCTTGTGTGCCTCGCCAAGAGCTCCACAAATATGCAGCTTCATAAATTATCAGTGGTGGTAGTTTTCTTCCGGCGGCTGAACATGCGAGAACAGATGTATTTACCTTCCCTGTGCCTTGAATTGTACGATGTACTTTTTGGCCATTACGAGAAACTCCAGAAACTCTTTTGGGATCACTGCAAAACTGTCTCTCGTCCAAGTTCCAAACATGTGACTGTTTATTACACAATCCTAATAAATTAGTAATTTTGTCCAAACGTTCGTAAAAAGAGTAATTGGTATATGGATCACTAGTAGCTGAGCGCCGAGCTTATTCGAGGGCTTCATGTTTCCTTAAATTGAGTGCGTTTCGCGAACAAATCATTCATCCCCAGGTGTATTGTATTTAAAAGGTGTACACAGGTTATGTTCTGAAACATAAACTTGGAACAGTTTGTACCACTTCTTTTTTAACGAGGGCAAATCCCCATTTGGCCATCAACTCTAAATGTTTAGCAAGTTCTGCTTCTTGCTGCCTGCTCTAAACTGTCTTTCCACTCCTTCTGAAAGTATGTTTTTCGAGAATTCTTCTACTAAAAAAGAATTTAAAGTGTCATACTTTCTTGCAACAGGTCGTAGTGTATTTCCCTGTTTAACTTATATTACAGATTTTTGAACTGTCTCTTCAGAATACTTCGGAGGGNTCAGTGTCATACTTTCTTACAACAGGTCGTAGTGTATTTCCCTGTTTAACTTATATTACAGATTTTTGAACTGTCTCTTCAGAATACTTCGGAGGGCGCTTCTGATAATTTCACATCCTGCAACATTTCCAAACCACCATAGGTTCTATGAAATAGATTATGCTTCCATTGATAATCCTAACCTTACATAAAACAGGGTTCGGTCTATGCCACCGTTTGGTAATAGAACAGATTGTATGTAGGCCTGGCTAAAAATAACTGTAGGCCAACTTAGGCTCTATGTACTGCTCATCCCTGTAAACATTCTAGTACCTAACATACGTCTTGCCTAAATAATACCTACGCCTACATCAGATAATCTCCTTGGTATCGATCTCATCAAGGTTTCTGTCGTTTCGTTCAATATTTCAGCTCTAAGGGCATTCTTTCAGTGATTGAAGACAGAGTGAAGAGATTTGGGCGCATCTTAAACATCGAGGTCTTGAGAGCCGATGAGGGTGAAGCGAGGCGAATATGAAGCAGCGCCGGAATGCAAGGGCGGGGGAAACGGGATATCCCCAAGAAAACCCGCCAACCAGCGGGATTGTCCAGCACGGTTCCTAGATGCGAAAATTCGGGAGCGACCTCGCCCGGAATCGAACTCAATTTGCCTATGTGGAAGGCGAGTAGTCCAACCACTACACCACCACGGCCCCCGGCATTCTTCGGGTCATTTTTGCCGGATATCTCATGTTTTCGTACGTTTTCCTTTAGTTAGTACCATAAATAAAATTCTCAATGGGATTGATATCGGGAGATTGTGGTGGTGTCCCCATTCAATGTGGGGTATTGTATAACAACCACAGCTTGGTGTTCAAGACTGTGTGCTTGGGGTCGTTGTCTTTAGTGGAGATGTAATATGTAGAGAAGCCCATTTTTTGTATATTATTGGGAAGATGAATATTGAGAATGTTGATGGACACCTTGTAACCCACTGTGCCTTCAATGAAACACATCACACACACACACCAATCGCACTCCTACAACCCTAAACTATCATGGAATCACCTCTATGCTTCACACTGACTGTCAGATTCTTCTCTTCAAGTTCGAAATTATTCTTCCGCCATATCGTAACTCGTCCATCTGACCTGAAAATATTAAATTTACTGTCATCAGTAAAAGTAATTTTCTTCCAATACTCATACGTAACATTTCATGTGGCTGGCCATAAGCAAGCCTATTCTTTTTATTAGCATTACTTATGTAGGGTTTTCTACGAGCTTTTCTTCCACCATATCCACATTTGTGACGCACATTTACGGTTTGAGCTGACACACATTCCTCTACCGTTTTCCACGTCTGCTGCTATCTTTGGTACATTCAGTTTAGGGTTTCTGGCAACTTTTCGTACAATTTGACACTTGTGTCGCAGACAACTTCGAAGGGCGACCTCTTCGAGATGCAATGTGTAACGAGACCATACATTATTGATATGTTTGGAAACAATTAACTTGATTATTTTGGGTTCATAGGGAACGTACCAATACTCATACCGTTTTCGAATGAAATAATGTACTTTAACTTTATGTTGTTTTGTTTGTGATGTTACCTTTGTACCACAACTGCCTTCAGACCAATGTCTTTTGTAACTGCTGTACACAGCATAACCTGCTAGCTGCTTAGTTGTCACTACACTTAACTTCTGCAATTGTTTAAATGAACCATACATTCATACTTACTACAGTGGACTACGATTGTGTACACATTAACATGCTTTAAGGATCTCACCTACATAGCGTTTTTTTTCGCGTTTGAGGCCGAGAAGCGCAGGGGGCGATAAGGGTGAAACTGCCTCGCGTATCAAGTGCGATATCGCCGCTACGCGCAAGGCTCTCAACTGACGCGCGGTGTTCTCGTCACACTGCGTGTACCTATGAAACTTTCAGTGGCGACTATTATTTTATTGGTGGAAAGTATGTAGTAATGTTCAATGCAGGGCCCTTGTGTATATCTGACACGTATATTTTGGGATACAGCACTTTGAAAAAGCAGTTTTTAGCCATTTTGCAGTACTCTGAATTGGTGTTTGTAATGTGAGTGTGACGTCTTGATAGCACTCAACAGCCCTCGTCTGAAGTATGTGTTCCTTCATAGAACAGCACATTGGACGCGCGTTTAATAGTTACGTAGAAAAACGTTATTTTCAAACACACTGCAACGCAGTTCGAGCGCCAGCTAGGTGAGGGCCTTCAGGTTCCGCGTCACCCACTATGTCGGATTCTTTCCATTCCTTTAAATTAAGTTTTTGTGAAGTAGGATTTAAAAAAAAAATGCTATTATAGAAGTTTAGCTATTTGCCTTACTCTGAAGTACAGTCATGCAATCCCAACTATCAACATAAAATTTGGTCACAAACAGCATAAAATAAAATTTAAAATACGTTCCTGCCTTCTAACAGTTACAACATTATACGTAATAAAAAAAATAAGTACGAAAATATTACCTATTAAAATGTGCATTTTTATAGTCAGAAATTTTTAACAATTACTGTGAAACAAAAACTATGACACGAAAACGATGGATTTCTGCATAAGAAGTTACGGCGCAGTCCATGTAATTTTGTCACAAAAACATTTGAAAAGGATAAACAAGTCTGATACAAAAATGTGAAAAACTCTACTTTTACTTCGGCTCTCAAGACCTCGATGTTACGTCGTACAAATCTCTTCACTCGCTGTACTTTTACTGTTAATTTAGTTTCTTTAAATAAACGACGACTGGCTCATCCAACAACTGGACGACGTGGGAATTCGGAACAGCGTTTGGTTTCAACACCATTGGGAGCCGGCACACTTCGCATTGGGTGTTCGACAACATCTGAATGCAGTCTCTAGGAAAAGTCGGATCATACCAGGATCGAACAATTATTGTCCAGCTCCTCTTGCGTGGCCTCCAAGAAGTCCTGATCTGCCAACACCAGACAAAACTTTCTGGGGTTATTTAACCAATGATCAGCTCAAAAATGTAGTGCGCACCGCACCGCCTTCGAGAAAGTGACCCTAAGAATGCTGATTAACACTAACAACGGAACTTAGCGGCGCATTCGGCTATGCAGAGATCATGGAAGGACACAAATGGATGTTTTGGATTCCTAAGAGGTACGGTCCACCTTTTGTGATAAGTCACGTTCATACATACCTATATTTATTAGATGGGCTTATTGGGGTATACGGATTGTGTGCGCATTCTGTACAATGCAGGTTTACGACACAGCGCGAGGTATTTTATAGCAAATCTGAAGCATGAAAAGAGCAATATTCCGATAAATACGGGTAAACATGCATTTTAAGAGATATAAAATACGATTCTGTAAGGGCCAGTTTATAATACCAGAACGAGAATCCTGATAGTTTGTTGTTCCAGCGTGCTCATTAGAAGTGCAAACAGGCTTCCCAACATCCCGAGACAGAAATACCCACGGGATTAACGCGCCGGAAAAAGTGGAGGATAACAGCGAGAAAGAAGCACAACGGAGTGGGGGAGGGGGGAAGCGGAAGTGGGCGCGGCCATGCCTCGTCCAGCCCATAATGCTCCAAATCTGAAATCTTCAATTAATGTTCCGTGACGTGCACGAATGGAACTCCAACAGGAAGTCTAATTAATGCGCCTTCCACGCTTACCCTTGCTCAATGGTTCGTCCAAAATCGCATTACTCGCGTCCATACACACAGTCGGCCAGCATTTGAAGCCATTTTCCACGCTTGTGATCTGCTAAATGTACACTCGTTTCTCAAAAAAACACATTTCCCGTAGCGGAAAACTCAACCACGACCATTGAAAGACAGGTCTCGACACTTTCCTATTTACTAACGTTTGCGAGCTGTCGCCCAAATCGACCGATTCAGTTCATGAAGTTGCCGCATAGCGCTATACCAAAATAGTGTGATTTTGCACGTATTGCGGAAAAGAGGTAAGCGCTCATGCTAGCTGCGCAAGAGCCAATCTCAGTGTCCGAAAATTAGACTGCTTTTCTGCCAATAGCATAGTATACATACATTCCTTGTATTCCCTAAACCTAGGCCTACTTGGTAACATTTACATCCATTCTGTCGTCAAATTTATACTCATTACTTTTTTGAAGCTTCCAAAATCGCACTGACATAACGTATCAAACACAAACAGTTTGAAGATATTCTCAAATAATTTAAATGGGCATTTTAAGAATAAATATTGTTTGACATATAAAATTAGCACACATTGATAAAAGCGCTCTGCGGCTATTTCAGGAACTAAATCAGTCAATAAGGGTGACAGTTTTTCACGGTCACTGTCTTAAGTTCGTGCGTTCAACAGTTACTCCATGCCACCTGAAACTTGCCTTATTACCATGAGTTTCATCCACCTTCTAAATAATTACCTCCTTTTTTTTTTAACATTCAACGCTAACTGCACGCACGCAGGCGAGCTCACTCTTTCCATAAAGCAATGTGATTGGTATCTCCTTGAGCACGAAAACTGTGGGTTCCTTGGTTGACTGAGTGTGCCTTGTCGCAGTTAGGAGTGGCGATCGCCCTTAACGACGATATCGCGTGCAGGTATTAAAATGAACACGAACATGAGACCTCAATCTAAGAAGTAAGAAATCGAGCTGAAGCCACGCACAATACCGCACAGTAAATACTTCGTTGTTTCCTCGTGCGTTCCTCTACACAGTATGTTTACAACGAATTGAATTACTGCCACTGGAATGCATTCTTTTTTTAGCAAAATTCACTCTTGAATGGGAGTCGAGAAGTTTTTGTCGGTACTTGGTCACCAAAAAATTAATTATTCTATATTTTTACAAGATAAAGCAACCTGTAAACATTACTTTTAAGTGCTCTTTTCTCGAATAAATTTTTTTTAGATCACATAGTTTCTGCATCATGGCATGTCAAAATCACAATATTAGATAAATAAACGAAAACATTTGCTGAAAATTAAACAAGGGTGACAAGGGTCATGTCTCCATTTTAAGGTATGCTTGAAAATATATATTTTACAGAAACTCAGACAGCTACAAATTTAAAAAAAAATCCTTTTTTTGTGCAATTGTTAAAAATTGTGAAAACCTTTCATAGCATGATTTCAAATATTTCTTGAAATAACACACATCTTATTCCAATGTGAATTCTCGTTTAGATACGCGAGTTAGTTTTTACTACCTATACGCCACAGAAATACTAAGATTGTGATTCTGACATGCATTATGCAAAACCATACGCGGTCTAAAACTTTTCTATGTAAAGAAATTGTACCTGTAAGTAATGTGTACAAGTTGAAAGGTATTCCGTACAAATATAGAATAACGAATTTTTTCGTGACCAGCGCCCTTAAAGCACAGAGATTTTAAGTACATGCGAATAAATGAGGTGACGATGGAGCACCGGCGGAATGCAAGGGCGAGGGGAACAAGAGTCCCGAGAAAACCCGCCGGCCAACGGCAACGTTCGCCACGTTTCCCGTACGCGGAAATCCAGGAAACTCCGCCGGGAATCGAACCCGGTTCGCCTTGTTGGGAGGCGAGTATTCTGACTACTGCGCCTCCGTGAGCCCCTTCATGCTCGAAGTTTTCTTTTTATAACATCTCGTCACATCGAATCTCAAGTGTATTTTAACAGAATCTCACAGATTTCCGGGGATAATTTGTTATCCTCAACCAGCCAATGTTTATATTCTAAAATATTATAGAACATTAATTTATATGATATTTTTTAAATAACGAAAAGCAATGTTTACACTTTAAAAAAAGAGGACAAGCCAATCTCACCCAATTTAGAGCTATAAAGCGAACAAACCTAACCACCGACTAATTGCATGAATATTCCTCGTTGTGTAGTCCTAGACAGCATGTTCAAAAACATTGCCATCTGCCACGTAACCTAGATAGCTCAAGCATTCCCATCACCACTTTTGTTCCTAAACGTGAGGACAGATTACGAACTATGCATTTTTGTTTCACAAAAAATGTCAACGTGACAAGTGCGAGAGGTATTTTCCAGGAGAAATTCTTTCCCCACGTCGCATGAATACGAGAAATGAGATGTTCATGCCACGGCATTCTGATGGACGGATGCGCGAACTACGTAAGCAAACAAGTTCCAGAACAGTATGGACGGAGTCAAGATGAAGAGCATGGTAATTCATCATTTAAAAATGACAGGAAGCGACTTCAAACAGGCGCTGCGGAGGATGTGCTACGAACGCCAGGCAACCAAGAAGCTTCGAGTCGAATTTGCTTTAGTCGCTTCGACGGCATTAAAGTGACTGTATTTCGGCCAACACAAAAAAATACATAAAAAACCCTATTAGGTAATTTTCGCTTCCACATATATATATATATATATATATATATATATATAT
>NQII01000162.1:1158529-1190790 GCA_002778355.1 Clitarchus hookeri
TATATATATATATATATATATATATTCAACACCATTGGATTTGAACTTACGAATGCGCAACTACACACGAACTCTACGATTCAAAACAAACATATGAAAGTACTAAGTACTTCAAAACCCAAAACAATGCCACTATCGGCTGTGGTTATAATATTTTATTTACGTATACGAGACACTAAAGTTAACACAGAATTTCTCAGGAGAAATCATTCTGTTTATCCGTACGCCTATAGGCATTCCAAAAGAAGAAAACTTTAAGTGTCAACGAACGCAGAAGCGTCAAAACGCAATGCTTAGACTGGAGCTCTTTCTATCTTGCGCGGAAATAAAACAAAAATAAAACAAGCGCCAGAGGACTTGCGTGTGCTTCTTTGAAGGAGTTTTACGCTTAGCAAACATTTCAGATGACATTAACATTGGATAGATTTATGATGGGNATTAAATACTACACGCGAAATTCTTACTGGTGAAAACATTAACTTTGCTACGCAAGTTTAACCAGCAATGTGATGTGATAAACAATAATGTAATAAACAATATACACTGCAAAAAAAAATCTGTAACTGAACTGCCAAATTCTTGTATAATTACACGACTTTGTTGACTTACAATGGTATATTTCGTAAATCTACAGTGTTTGTTTATTTGAAAGAATAGCATTTGTATGAATAACTAAATAAGTATGTGTTGCTACAAAGACATTGTAAACAGCCGCCCATTCTATAGCTTCGGGCTTCGGGGACGAATGCAGAGCCTACACGAAGATTTCTTCGCCAGTGTAACAAGAAAATTATCGTTATCAACGCCATTAAGACCTATTCTTTCAAGCATTAAAAACTAGTATCAGGTATCTGTAACAGTTAGCAACACTTGAAATACACTAACTGTAATAGAAAATGACTCTAGTAGAAATACAAACGTTATACCACAGACAACATGTGAGAGTTGTAGGTGAGTGATGGACTTGTAAGTTTTTGACTCTGGTTCAAATCTTGCTAAAGTATAAAATATTAAATATATTTTATACACAGTAAAACACCCACATAACGAAAATTAGAGGCTTTTGCATTATCTCTTTTTATTTTAAACGGGAAGTACAAAAACCTAACTAGGAATGTAACGGAAAGGTTCCGTGAAATTTACGGATAGTCCGTTTTTGAAAATCAATGTGCTCGTAATTTTACGGAGAGATTCCGGACAACTCTGGATACATTAGAAGCACTTTTCTGCAAAATGAAGGAAATCTTTTAACAGTGTATACCTGGCTCGAGGAAAGTTGCACTTTTAAACAGTATAGCATTTGGAATAATGTTATTGCTGTGGCAAACATTAACAAAGCGGCAAATTTGATTATAACTAATGTAAAATAGTTTATAGACTGTATTAATTTCGTAGATGTTTGAAGTATTTTTAATTCGTCGTAAAGAATATGAACAGCGGATTCAAGGCTTATATTTTAGATGGATTACAGTAAAACTAAATAACTAATTTCAGCTTAAATTATTTTATCTCAACTATCATAATTGCACAGAAAAATAAGCATAAAAATGTTGGAACATATTAAAATGAAAAGTCGCGAGAATGATGAATTTGAATTTGTATTGTGTGTGTGTGTGTGACCGAGATATATGTAACATCACAAAAATTTTGTAAGGAGAGCTAAAATATTTTTGTATAAAAACAAATCTGTGTAAATTATAAAAAAAAAAACTTTTAAACATGTTGAATTTGTACACTTAAAAGAGCAACAGCTGTGCTGCTATATAAAAATTATTGCAGAAATACTGATATTAAGTAAACTGCTGATACCATCTCAGAATTCCAATTGAAGATGTGTGATAAAGACCAATGAGTCGTCACTTCCGTGCATTCACTTATGGCGAGGGATACTTCTTTCCTTGGACGTCATAGCATCTTGACTGGTCTGAAAATAATGTGTTCCCCGAGTTACGGGTTTGCAACATTAATTTTGTAAAAGTACATGCCAGGTTTTTTAAATATATGTGAAGTTAGCTGCAATGCAAGTAAGTACTTTTTTTTAGAAATATTTAAATAAATATTTTAAATTATTTCTTACATATTTTGTAATTATTTCAAAGTTTCTCTAGACAACTAGATGTAAAAAGCGTATTGTAAAATAGAAGTGCATTCACATGGTTTCGTATGGCTTTCTTTGAATAAAGATTTTAGGAAGTGACAAAAATAAGCAACAGAATGCAGGGATAAAGAAATTAAAACTCTCCGAAAAGTTCAATAGCTGTCGGCAGTGTTCATTTTTTAATGTATGTACAATGCTAAGCTAAGAGATTTGGGCTGCTCTTAACAACGAGGTCTCGAGAGCCGATGAGGGTGAAATGAGATGAGAATGGAGCAGCGCCGGAATGCAAGGGCGGGGGAAACCGAGATCCTCGAATAAACCCGCCAACCTGCGGCATCGTCCGGCACGATTCCCACTTGCGAAAATCCGGGAGTGGCCCGGTCAGTATTTAACCAGGTTCGCCTTGGTGGGTGGTGAGTAGTCTAAGTTGCGCCCCCCCNTTACATGGGATTAACATACTCATAATTAAGTGTAAAACTAATTACAGTTCCGCCGCAAGCTCAGTACAAACTGGCTGTTCTCTTGTGAAGGTAAAATACCGCACATTAACACAAGATTGAATTACTGACAGAACTTATTAAACTTATTAAAATATAACCATGTGTATGAAAGCATCTGTGGCGTAGTGGTTAGTATACTTGCTTCTAACTTAGAGGTTCCGGGTTCGATTAGTGTCACTCGGCCGCATAACATATGTTCCGTGCAGTTCAGACTGGCCTATAATATTTATACCATAAAAACTAATGTGCATCATTAAGTAGACAAATTACTTTGTAAAAGTCCGAATAATAGCTTGTGATTTTGCAGGAAAATAATTTGATAATTTTGTGTTGCCTAGAATTTTTTTCCAAACATCTTTTTGTATAAGTATAAAAAAAATTTTACTCTGTAGTCTATTCACGAATACTTCACACTTTCTGAAGCACTGCTAAAGTTCTACTTCCAGGATATTCCTCCACCTCTTGGATCCTAACCGAGTCTAGAAAATTACACCAAAGGAACAACGCACCACATTCGTGCACACTCAGTTTAATAACATTTTGATTAAGAACTATTTCTTACTAGGCATTACCGACACACTTATGTTTATCAAATTAATTATAAATTAAATATAATTTAGAGATAAAACATAAGTAAAATATCAATTCATCCACAAATAAGGTAATTTTATGTTAACACAAGTATAAAACGCTTGTGGTACAGAGCATACTTATCAAAGTGTATAAACCACGAATAGACTCTACAAACCGTTGCACGGTGCCCAAGGAACAGAGAATCCACAGTTTACCGCCGCTGCGCGCAGATGTGATATCGTTCCTCAAAACGCACACTTTTGCTTCACTACCTCGACGACAGACAACACAAGTTTTACAAAAATGCATCCTATATTTCTATCATACTACATATTTGTGATTTAATATCAAAAGCCAGTCCAACTTAATGGAAAAAAAACTGGGTTAATTTCCAAATTGCAAATTGAAGGAAATGTGGGAACGTTAAATTTAAATCTTGTGCCAACCAATTTCAAAATGACATACCCAGAAAAGTTTCGCTGCAGCTCAAAATAATTTTTTGCGTCACCAGAATAACTTAAGACTTTCTTAAAGTACATGACGTGATTTGTATATAGTTTATATTTTAGAATAAAATTCAAATGTTAAAAAAAATCAAGTTAGCACCCGAATTGCAGACGAACTAAGCGTTGTTTTTTCATAGAAACTGCTGTAGGGAGTTCTTATGATCCTAACAATTTAACAGAAATCAAACTTTTGTTTGACATTTGTTAAACATAAAACGGCGCCGTAATAGTGGGCATTATTTAGGCGTCATTAGTCATTATTGGTGGGAAGCGTGTTAACTGTCTGGTCATATTCTCACGCGTGGTATTCGGTCCGTACATTTTCAAATCCAGCAGAATGAAAAGTCTTTCTTTTTTGTACTGAAGGTATGATACGCGTAAGATGCTGCTTTCCGTTTTTTAATGCATGTAAGAATTAGCAAATTTGTAAAACATTTACGTTTCTAATAACGCCACAGTTTCACTTAACAGACGCGTGAATAACGTAATCAGTCCCACGGCAACGTTAAGTTTAAATATAGCGGAAGAATACACCCTGTGCATACAAGTAGATCTTAAGCTCGGCTTTCCAAAGTGCTCAGTTTACCGCGAACTATCTTTAAGTTTCGGCATCCACAGAAATTATACTTGCAACAAAAGTCAAGTAATATATAATTATTGTCCATACATGGATAATTCCAATTTTTCTGAAGTTCTGCTAAAATTCTACTTTCAGGCTATTCCCCCGCCTCATGCAAGCATAGCTTAACTAAGTCTAGAAAAAAAAACAAGGGGATAACGCACCACATTCGTGCGCACTCACTTTAATAATATTTTGCACGAGAACTATTTCTTACTAGGCATTATCGTCATACTTATTTTCTCGTTATTTATATTATCTCGAAATAAAATGTTATAATTAATAGATAAAACATAAGTAACGGGTCAATTTAATAACAAGATAAGATAATTTCATGCTAACAGACGTATAAAATGCTTGTGAAAAATGGCATATTTAGAAAATAAGGGGCTACTATTCAAAGGTTTCATTCAAAAGGTGTGAAAATAACGTGAATAGACTGTAAGATAATGTGCAAAGTAATTTCATATATATATATATATATATATATATATATATATATATATATAAAAACGAAACCTAGCAAAACAAGGAAAGAACTATCAATTTTAATTTATTTCACATTTCCGGTCGTGTACTGACCAANTTTGGCTATTAGCCGCATGGCGGTGTGAGAAGACATTTCCTATTCTACTGGTTCGATCAGACTTAAGTTACCCCGGTACTGAACGTCCGTGAATGACTGGCAGATACGCAATACGCGTGAGAGTTGACATCCTCCAACCACGAAATTGGTTCATATCTAATGTGTTTTGCAGTACAAGTAGTTTATTTTTGAGAAAAACAGATGGCCTTGCCTATACTTTGTCGATGCCTAAAATAAAATAAAAAACCTATACTGCAGGTTGTGGAGAAAATCCCGTAAATTTAAAATGGCGGGTACTGGTCCCCCTTAAACTCGCCTAAGGGTGGTCAACCAAGTCCAATGACGTGTGTTGTACGTACACCACCACGGCACGAGGCGGTACATCTGAAAGGAGATTCTAGCGTCCACAAGCTTCACTTCCGGGCTATGAATGAACTGCCTGTTCCAAAATTACAACCCCCCCCCCCCCATCCAACACCATCAAACGCACACTCCGCGACCTCCTTGAAAGGCTTTTCGCGGTAAAATGAGCACTTTTTGAAGCCTTCTCATTAGAACAATAGTCGATGTTTTATTGTAATCTAAGCCGTTAACTTTCGAGTCCGCTGAAATACAGGATGGTCCACCTAACGAGGACACCCCCGAAATTTCCGGAACGGATGCAGATCACGAAATGCTGTTTACGCTAAATGAACTTACGTACGGGGCAAGTAATTTGCAGCAAAGTGACTATTCGTAACACATGTATGGATAGAAATAATTAAACCACATATGATTTTTCCCCTGGAAACATACTTTTATTTCAACAGCATCTGAAAATACGCGCAAAATAAGGAATTCAGTGATATAGCAAATGCAATGGAAAGTAACACAGAAACGCCAAGGAATAATGTGCAAATATGATTAAATTGGGTGTGCCCGTAGTATGGGGCCGTGGATCTGTACTCACAGCTGTAAGCCCCGCCGCACATGCCCACACTCGCACTCGTTCACGATACTGCGCCAACGTCGCATTGACATTGGTGGACACGTGTGTGTCCGCAATTGCTTTCACGAGTCGTACATCAGTCAGTGTCTCTTCTGCCATTCCGTAGACGAAAACGAAACAAGATGGACGCGATTGATTTAAGTTCAGAATCCGACAGTGATAACGAGTTTTTAAATAGATTATTGTTAATAAGGAAATCATCCGAAAAAAAAAAATGGAAGAGCTCTTACATGTCCAAAAGGAAAACACATGGAGAATTCAAATTAACTTCTGAGTTTTCAGACGACAAATTTAACAATTATTTTAGAATGAATAGGGACGATTTTAAAGAAGTACATGCGATGATTGCTTCAGATTTAGAAGATCAAGGATATGGTGGTCATGAACGAATTAGTACTGAAGAAAAATTGGCCGTTTTCTTAAGGTAAGTTTATTATGTAGGTAAACAATTACAAATGAAATGGAACTATTCAAAGCACAATAATATTTTATAAATTTAATTTAAAGAGTTTGACGAGTGCGCAAACATATTTCCAGAACTGTCAAGTTGTACCAAGTTCAGTTCATTATCCCGAGTGATTATAATATTTGGTGTTCCATCTTCCTGTGGCTGTTGTTCTATAGGAGTAGACGTATAATATGTTCCTGCATCACTATGTGGCTGTTGTTCTGCAGGAGAAGGCGTATATGATGAATAATATGATATTGCATCACTGTTCTGTGAATAGGAAGAATGTGGACGAGGCGAATATAGGTGGTTCAATAATCTAAGAAGAACCCACACCAATGAAAATATGTTTGTTTTAATATTGTGTTGAGATAGTGGCAGCAATCTTTTCGTAGTCTCATACATACTAATAAAAAAATGAAAAAGTGGATCATTTTTAACATTGCTTATGGTGAANATCTTTTCGTAGTCTCATACATACTAATAAAAAAATGAAAAAGTGGATCATTTTTAACATTGCTTATGGTGAAATTATTTTTGGTATTAGTTAAGCGGTCCCGTTCTTGCTGTCTTTTAGCTTCTCTACGTTCATGGTCCTCAATCGATTTAATTAGTAAGGCATTAGTGTTCTAAAACGCAGCAGAAAATAAAGGAAGATCAGCTGCTGTACCAGTAGATTGTGATTCAGGGGTTTCATCAGTTTCTTAAACTCCTGATTCATGAATATCCGTATCATTAACATTTTTTTCAATGTCATTTTCTATAGTATTTGAATTACTATGANTAATAAAAAAATGAAAAAGTGGATCATTTTTAACATTGCTTATGGTGAAATCATTTTTGGTATTAGTTAAGCGGTTCCGTTCTTGCTGTCTTTTAGCTGCTCTACGTTCATGGTCCTCATTTCTTCAACTCCTGATTCATGAATATCCGTATCATTAACATTTTTTTCAATGTCATTTTCTATAGTATTTGAATTACTATGAGATGATTCGTCATTTAGTATGTCTTCATTAACATTGGTGTTACTTGGCCTATTTGCCATATACGGGATTACAAACGCCATATTTTCTTGAAAGCGCCATGACTTTATATTAACAGCCCCTGATCCACTTTTTGGTTTAGAAATTTTCTGTCGACGAAGCGCATCTCGGTGATTGTTTCTCAGTTTTTCCCAAGATTTCTTGGCTTCACTTCTTGCAATAAAATTAGTCATCATTAATAATCACGACTATATCAAATATAATACATGTATTTTTGTCTCATTACAGATTTGTCGCGAGCGGTAACTCGTATCGGAGCATTGCTTATAGTTACAGAATGGGAGAAAGGACTGTCTCANAGCGGTCCCGTTCTTGCTGTCTTTTAGCTGCTCTACGTTCATGGTCCTCAATCGATTTAATTAGTAAGGCATTAGCGTTCTTTTTGCGTCGTCTTTTCAGTTTCTTCAACTCCTGATTCATGAATATCCGTATCATTAACATTTTTTTCAATGTCATTTTCTATAGTATTTGAATTACTATGAGATGATTCGTCATTTAGTATGTCTTCATTAACATTGGTGTTACTTGGCCTATTTGCCATATACGGGATTACAAACGCCTTATTTTCTTGAAAGCGCCATGACTTTATATTAACAGCCCCTGATCCACTTTTTGGTTTAGAAATTTTCTGTCGACGAAGCGCATCTCGGTGATTGTTTCTCAGTTTTTCCCAAGATTTCTTGGCTTCACTTCCTGCAATAAAATTAGTCATCATTAATAATCACGACTATATCAAATATAATACATGTATTTTTGTCTCTTTACAGATTTGTCGCGAGCGGTAACTCGTATCGGAGCATTGCTTATAGTTACAGAATGGGAGAAAGGA
Organism: Clitarchus hookeri; assembly: GCA_002778355.1. NCBI lineage: Eukaryota > Metazoa > Arthropoda > Insecta > Phasmatodea > Phasmatidae > Clitarchus > Clitarchus hookeri. Next base: position 1,166,720 of record NQII01000162.1, read on the forward strand.
CTGTCTCAAATATTATAACCAAGGTATCTTCAGCTATTTGGAGGAACATGCAACCTATTCACTTGCCGGAACCTACACTGGATATATGGAAGAAAAATGCCGTCGATTTCCAAAATATATGGCAAATGCCTAATACTGTGGGCGCTATCGATGGAAAACATGTGACAATTAAAAAACCTATAAACAGTGGCTCCTCATTCTTTCATTATAAGCAACATCAATATCTTGTGCTGTTGGCGGTAGTAGACGCAAATTATAAATTTGTATTTATTGATGTCGGTTCTAAAGGCAGATTTCCAGANACTTGCCGGAACCTACACTGGATATATGGAAGAAAAATGCCGTCGATTTCCAAAATATATGGCAAATGCCTAATAGTGTGGGCGCTATCGATGGAAAACATGTGACAATTAAAAAACCTATAAACCGTGGCTCCTCATTCTTTAATTATAAGCAACATCATTCTATTGTGCTGTTGGCGGTAGTAGACGCAAATTATAAATTTGTATTTATTGATGTCGGTTCTAAAGGCAGATTTCCAGATGGAAATATATTTGATAATTGCATATTAAAGAGAAACATGATGAACAGACAGCTACATCTGCCCGAGCCCAAGGGTCTACCTGGAAGAGAAGACATAGTTGTGCCTTATGTTATTGTTGGTGACGCGGCATTTCCTTTAATGGAAAATCTTATGAGACCTTTCCCTCAGAGACAAGTGATAGACAATTATAGAAACAAAGTTTTTAACTACAGACTCTCAAGAGCAAGGCAAACGGTTGAATGTGCATTCGGCATATTTTAACTCCGCAGAAGGACGAGTGACCTGGCAAAACCACAGCGTGCAACGGGGCGCGTATTGATATCGTTCGACAATTAATACAACAAATAACAATGGAACTTTTAATAATTTTGTAAAATGCACATATGAGTATATTAAATAAATGTTATATCTACCTACACAACATTTTCAGTTCATTTATAATATCAGTAAGATTTATACAAATAATACTTACCATTCTTGAGATACAGCGCCTCTGCGATTCGTTTCCAAATAGAATCCTTTAATTTTGTATTCATATAATCTGGGTGTTTTACGTCGTATAAACATTTTTCGCTTCGAACAGCTTCAATGAGTTCCTCCATTTTGCAAACACTCGCGCCACTGCCACTCGAAAACAATGTCTCGGTCACCTAGCCGACACGCGCGTACACGCTCATGTACGTGCCTGCGTCGACACGTGAGAGCAAATGCGGAGTTTGGTACTGCGCCATAGGTTTTAAATACTGCCACTCGCACGCAGCTCGTGACGGCCAATGCGAGTGTGGGCATGTGCGGCGGGGCTAAGCAAGCAACACGCGCCGTGACTCATCCTGGCGGGACCGCTTCCTAATAGCAATGCAGCACCAGTTCCCGTAATCTGTTATGGTAAGTGGTATTGCAGTGTGTGGCTGTACATACGCAATGACGTTCACGAATGAGGAGAAACTGAACGCTCTACTTATTTACGGTGAGTGTGGCAGAAATGCCAAGCAAGCCGTCCAAATCCTAAAGCCATCCCTACAAGATACCCAATTTGCTGCCTTCTGTTATACCCATAGGCACAACAGAAGGCATAAAAGTTTCTATAGCAGAAGAGAAAAAAGAATTCATCAGTTCATACCCACACGTTACCTATTGTGCTAACAAAAATTTGCAAATGGCAGGCAAAAACAACTCGCAAATGGCAGACATTCCACAATTGGTAGGGGTAAAAATGCAATCAAATATACGTAGGTGCTTTTTGGTACATCCAAAAAGTAAGACAATTGTTTTTTCCCTGAAGACTGCATTTATTTAAGTTTCTGAGTGAGAGCACTACAATATTAATGTATGGAAAATGATGTTAGTAACGGCACTGCTAATGTATAAAAAAAGATACTGTATTCACATGTGTGTACAACGGACATTTACACGACCAAATAAAACATTATTAAATTATTTAAATATTTATCTTCAACAAACTTTTGCGGTTAGGAAGCCAAAATAAGGCAAAGATAACACAATACTAAAAATAAGGTTTTTACGTGTGTGTGTGCTAACATTAATCATGCTACACAGCTCAAATTATCTACTTTACAAACCAATCTATTAGATTAGCAAACAACCACAAGCAGCCGATTGCACTGTGCGGTTACTTGCGTAGTATTGCTTTTAGACGAAGATATTTTAGAAATAAATGTTTTCTAACTAGAACATAAATCATAAACGGCAATAATGTATCACACAAAATAACTAAAAAAATTCGTTACACGACGGAGATTTAAAACTCTAAATGTCCAAAACTATGCGAAACAGACACGCGCACCAGCACAGTGAGTTACACACACAACTGGCAAAATGGCGCCGTGTAAAAGGTTAATACAAGACAAAAAAACTCCACAGCTATCACGTATTTTTTAAACTTGTGTTTATTGTTTTTTATTATGACCGTGGGAGTAAATTGAAACGTTTCCCGTTACTTACGAGTAAGTTTCATTTAGTACACAAATACGTTTTACAGAGCCAGCAATTTTTTCGCAAATGGACACTCATACGGCTTAAGGTTGTTACTCGGGTGTTCGCTATCTTGTCTGTCCCAGCTTCGTGGGTATAGCAGAAATTTAAAACACGTTCTATTACCGTTTCGGGCATGCCCATGGGTACGAAAACTGTTATACCCTGAACCTGACCCCTTCCGGAGGGGGCTGAATCGGGAGCAGAAACGCTAGCAGAAAATGGGTAGAAAAACTGTACGGAAATGGGTATCGGCTTAATCGGACGCCCATCTCAAGGCAAACGATACGAATAATATGCACATGTCTCTTATCACGAGGTGATTGGAATTCCACAACAAGAGTGCGACGAAAGACTGCTACGGACGAGACGCATCAACAATATGTGTTGGCACGTATCAACCACATGGGTAGGCGAGAACTTTCTAGGTTCGTAGGAATAAGTAAAATAAGTGTGTTGCGGATACTGCACTAACGGAAATTCATCCATACCACGTGGCTCTTCATCAGGCATTGCATGAAGGTGGTTTCAAGCCGCACGTTCAGTTTTGTAAGTATGTTCTGATGTCTGTAAGGGATGACAGCAATTTTCTGAAGAACATACTATTTATCGATGAAGCTACCTTCACAAACCATGGGCACGTAAATTTACGAAATATGCACTATTGGGCGACGAAGAATCCGCGTTGGGTAAAGCACATGGAGCATCAGCGACAGTGAGTAAACGTGTGATGTGGAATCGTTGGATACTACGTCATATGGCCATACTTCATTCAAGGTACAATGACCTGCTGTACGTACTCCCATTTCGCAAGAGAGACGTTACCGGCACTTCTGGAAGACATACTGTTCACATATGTCGTGATATGTGGTTTCAGCATGATGGTTGTACTGCGCATTTTGCTCTGGTGGCGAGGAAAGTGTAAAATGAAACGTTTCCAAACCGGTGGTTAGGGCATGGTGGTGGTGTAAGATGGCCAGCTCGCTCCCCCGACCTCACACCTTTCGATTTTTTTCCTGTGAGAAACACTGAACGAGAGGGTGTACAACACGGTTCTTACGACGCCTGAAGACATGTAGGAATGCATTGTGGCAGCTTGCAGAGGCATTACACCAGAATCACTTCAGGCCGCTCGTCACTCGCTACATGTGCGTTTACAGATGTGTATTGCGGTCGATGGTAAACACATCGAGCACATGCTGTAAAAAGACCTAATGTGAAGCGTTTCAACCTTAACTGTGCCCTTTTTTACTATGCATGCTGATCCGATTGCATTTCCCCTTAGGTTGGTTCTATATTCGTTGTGCATCTGTACGCACTCGTTACTTAGTACAGTTAATGACTAGGAAACAAATTTCCTGAACTACGTTGGTATCTGAATAAAATGTATGTGTTGATATAAGACATGCACTCACATTGTCCGTATTCCCTCCGCTGCGGTACTCTCCTTTGTCCAATATCGCATTCTGTGCCCCTTACCATATTAAGGTAAGTGCTACGCTGCTATAAGGCAGTGGTGCCGCCAGGATGAGTCACGGCGCTTGTTGCTTGTTTACAGCTGTGAGTACAGCGTACAGGTCCACTGCCCCATGCTACCGGCCCACCTAACTTAACCATATTTGCTAATTATTTCTTGGCATTTCTGTGTTACTTTCCACTGCATATGCTATATCACTGAATTCCTCTTTGCACGTACTTTCAAATGCCATTGAAATAAATGTATGTTTCCAGGAGAAACATTATATGTAATTTAATTATTTCTGTCTATACACGTGTTACGAATAGTCACTTTGCAGCAAATTACTTGACCCGTACGTTATTTCATTTAGAGAAAACAGCATTTCGTGATCTGCAACCATTCCGAAGATTTTGGAGGTGTCCACATTAGGCGGACCACCCAGTATATTCACTGTGTTTATTACTTATATGGCAATATTTATTTTAAAAAGTGGTTGAAGGATAAAAATGGCTGATAGGAAAAAAGTAACTATGACCTGAAAAGTGCTCACAATTTAACGTATGAACGGCTTATAGCGTTGATTCTGAACACACTTCCGAGGAAATGCCAACAGGCAATTACTTTGCAAATATCATGCAAGTTTCTGAAGCCAATCTACAAAAGTGAAAAGTTATGTTCAACTATTCCACGAGAACGGAATTTGGATTGATACAGCGACAAGTGAAACTGTTGAAAAGCGAGTAGCCGTAATTTACGAATGCATTTTGCTATTCTGAGCATTTATGACACACCAGCCACACAAACCGTAGTTCAAGGTTACACAATGGTTGATTGGTGGTATTGTATGCGCACGTGAAATTGATTGCTCTTATTCTAAAATAGAAACTAACCAAAAGAATCTTCGATTAGACTGCTGTAACGTGTATTACATATCGGCAACACACCACATGCCGTTAATTTCCTGCTAACCTAATTATACCATACGAAACGCAGTTTTTTTTTACACATATTTCCAAAATCATTTGTAGATGTTATGAAAACATATCCCTCAAGAAATCCATTTTTTTCGTTTATTCCAACAAAAAAGCATTTCTTGCGGGGTGTATTCAAAAATAATTTCATTGAAATGAGACCACTCGTTTCGTCCATTTATCACTTATTTAGTTATCAAAAGCCACAAATGAAACCATTTTTTTCCGGCACTTAAAACAATGTCTCTCACAAATTACGCAAAAAGCGCTGCTGTAAGAATATTACAAACTAAATTTGTACCAAACTTGTAAATAGAATCTTAACTAACGCATCTATGATCGATTTCATTTCCTAATCATGCTATCTGTCATAATCGTATTGGTATATACTTAAAGCACTTATGGACGGCGTTGATGGTATAACAAACATTGGATTACACCCCGGCTCATTTTTTCAATAGCCAGCATACAGTACGCTTAAACTGTTTCAACTTCCTTTCGTCTGATCATGTGGCACAATGCTTGATTCACTCCGCTAATCGTGGTGTACTCGACTAGGGGCGATTTTACATCTTCACTCCAGGCAAATGCAATTATAGTTCCTCTATGCCTTCCCATTTCCCCATTTCAAATGATGACCTCATTACTAAAAAAGGTATATTTTATAAGATTTTATTATAAAGAGATTAAATAGTATTGCAATATAGATAACATACACTGTACATATTTAAAAATCAAATATTTATACTAGTACAAATACAACTAACGCCAACACGAGAAATTAATACAAAAAACGTATACACAAAAACTTAAAACTTTTCAATTTAAATAAAAAAATTAAAAATGAAATTGATATAGAACTTAATACGTTATTAGTTCAAATATTTACGTTACAAGTTAAAATTCTTTGTTGGTAATCATGTATTTGATATTAAAATATTATATTTATATAAAATTAAAAATCCCTGATCAGTGGAAGAATAACGACCAGTAGGGCTATTATCTTTTACTTCTCAGTCGACTGCCCGAGTGACTACCAATGAGGAAACTACGTAAGAATATAAATTCAGAAAGTAGCTTACGCCCACACACAAACTGCACGGGAAAAGTGACCGTTCCAGTTCCGCCCCACACAGTAAGTGAGTGAGTGGGATTGTGGGGTGCTCAACAGCGAGGTCATTAGAGCCCACAATTTGAAGAGTACAGCGCATTAAAAACCTCCACAGGAGGCAAAAACAAAAAACAGGTGAAAAAAAGGGGGAAAAAAACCTCCACGAGAGACAAAAACAAAAGTTAGGTTAAAAAAAAGTAAAAACCTTCACAGGAGGCACAAACAAAAGTTATATAAAAACAGATTAAAACGTCCACAGGAGGCAAAAACGAAAGACAGAGAAAGGGGGGGGGGGGAAGACGAAAGCACTCAACAGGAGGCAAAAGGATAGTCGCAAAAGCAACAAACAAAACAGGATTAAATACTCCAAAGGAGCAACAACACAAGAACAAAATAAATCACAACACATTACAAAGACCCGTCGCAAGTAAAAAATGGAAATATGCCGCTCACAGCCGTACTCCCATGACACAGCATTCGCCGTAGGTCGTCAGGAACATTAAAAGTGCGACGAGCCTGGCCATACCTGCGACACTCCAACAAAATGTGCCGCACAGTCAACAGAGTGCCACAGGCATCACACTCAGGAAGGGGTTCACCACGAAGTAGGCATTTGTGTGTCAGACAACTGTGCCCGATGCGAAAGCGAGAAAGCACATCTTCCCTGCGGGTACACGAAACAACATGAGCGCAAACAGGCAAGTCAGAGATGGTCCGTAAATTGCTGGACAAGGCCACGGACTGCATCCAGCACATCGCACACAGGGACACTAGGATCACAGGGTGGAAGACTGCATGCCTTCTTAGTCTCCATATCTGCTGCTTCATTGCCAGGGATTCCCACATACCCTGGAANATCTTCCCTGCGGGTACACGAAACAACATGAGCGCAAACAGGCAAGTCAGAGATGGTCCGTAAATTGCTGGACAAGGCCACGGACTGCATCCAGCACATCGCACACAGGGACACTAGGATCACAGGGTGGAAGACTGCATGCCTACAGGGTGGAAGACTGCATGCCTTCTTAGTCTCCATATCTGCTGCTTCATTGCCAGGGATTCCCACATACCCTGGAATCCACAGGAAAACGACGTGAACACCAATCCACGATGAACCCTCCCCTCCCCCCCCCTAATTGATAAAACACACAACCTTGAAAATAGCAAAAAGCTCTAAAGTTTAAATACTGCAAGATGGATGAAGTCCAAAAAGGTACTGAGAAGCACCAAGCACTAAGGCTCAGTCAGTTGAGATATCCAATTTGAAACCATCTGTAAAAAAGTAAATAAAACTACCGAACACAAAAGACACAGAGGAGAACTTGGCCTAGCGGAGTAAAACGGTTCATGGGGCGGACAGCAGTGTGGTGAATGCGCGAAGAGTCTAAACGCACCCGCACCCCTAGGAAGTCAGCAGTTGGTCACGCCTGTAATGTAGGGGAGGTTGACCAGACCCATCACAAAGAAAGACAATCGGGCTAGTGCAAAAAGTCCCAGTTGCAATGCCAATACCAGCATGGTGAACACTCACTAACGATTTCAGCACAGACGGCCTAGCAGTAGAATAAACGACACTGCCATAGTCTAGTTTGCTACGGACCAGGGCATGATACAGCCGAAGAAGGGTGACTGTCAGCACCCCAGTCTTGACCACCCAAAAGTTTTCAAAAGATTTAAGTCCCTTACACAGCGAGACTTCAGGGACTGAATATGACTCCTCCAAGTGAGTTTACTATCAAACAAGATGCCTAGAAACTTGACAGTATTAGAAACAGGCAAAAGAGAGCTGTACCAAAACACCTCGGGAGAACGAAAGATGACAAGTCTTCTACAGAAATGGACTACCTGTGTCCTGGCGGTGGAAAAGTGGAATCCACAGCTGTATGCCCAGTCGCCAAGGTGGTGGACGGCAAGCTGGATCTGATGTTCTGCTATGCGCAGAGATGCAGCATGGCGCTGCAGAAAATAGTAAAGTCATCGACATACAGCGCACATTCCACAGGTGGTCGAACAACAGACACAATGTCATTGATGGTGATAGCAAACAGGGTAACAATCAATATGCTCCACTGTGGCACACTGTTCTCCTGAACGAACTTCCGAGAATAGGAACCACCATTGCGAACAGTGAAGGTACGGAAGTACATACATTTCTGTACGAAACTAGGGAGATGTCCACGAAATCCCCAAGTGGACAGCTGTCGCAAGATACCATGTCACCATGTTGTATCGTATGCCTTAACCAGGTCAAAGAAAACATCAAGAGGGTGCTGCCCTCGCAAAAAGGCAGTCTGTATGGCAGCCTCCAAGCTGACCAAATGATCCACCACAGAAATATTTCGACAGAAACCACACTGAAGAGACGACAAAAGCTGCCAGGTCTCAAGGCAGTATACCATAAGTGCATTAAAAATATACTCCATGGTCTTACAGACACAACTGATGAGGGAAATAGGACAATAGCTGGAAACATCCTACTTGACTTTCCCTGGTTTCAAGATGGGCACAAGGGTAGACTCACGCCAACTCAAGGGCAAAACACCAGATGTCCAAATATTATTAAAAATTCTCGGCAACAACAGTTTCCTGTCAAGCGGGAGGTGTTGCAACATCGCATAATGGATATTGTCGGGGCCAACATATGTATGCTTCGAGTGTGATAAAGACTGCTCCAACTCAAGAAGGGTAAAAGGTTGGTTGCAGTCGTCCTCACCTGAGCTGCCAAAGTGGACACCCACCGTTTCGCATGTCTGTTTGATGGCTTGAAGAGTTCCACAGCCATCTTCATGCCAAAATGAACCTCAGCGAGGTGGTATAGGTGGAGCAGCAAACACATGTGATATAATGTGATTGGATAATGGTCACATCCACAGAGATCTGGGTAAATAGACCAATCAAAGTGGGTGACCAAAGCAGGACTACAAAAATAAATATAGATGCAGGATATAGTGGCAGTATGGGTGGTGAAGTGTGTAGGAGTACCAGTGTTCAACAGGGCAATATTAGAACTGGTGAGCCACGGCTCGACTACAGGACCCCGGCCGTCCCTGTGGTCTGAACCCCATATACGATTGTGAACGTTGAAGTCGCCAACAATCAGTAATGGAGGTGGGAACTGAAATGAGAGCACTTCAAAATCAGCTGACCTTACACGATATTGGGGAGGAGGGTACATATAAGCTACAAAAAGTGGCAAACATACAGAGGAAAACCCTGACTGCCACTGCCTCCAGAGCAGTGCGAAGGGCAACAGCTTCATGGTAAACTGAATCCTTCACCACATGACAGACACCGCCACAGGTACGGGCCATCAACACGTTATCCAGTCGGTAAAACATGTGACCTCGAAGGGAGGCCATATCAGTGGGACGAAAGAGCGTTTCCTGAAGGCAAATGACTGTAGGGATGAGGGACACTAGGAACTGTTTCAGTTCATGATTATTGAAATAACCTCTGCAGTTCTCCACTGTAGATGTACATAAATTATGGAAAGAAAGTGTGCAGAAACAACTACTTCAATTTTCTTCTATGTCTGTTTACCACTGGTTTAAAGCCCTCTGAGCCTTCACCAGTGTTTTGGGAATCGACATCAACTGCCATCTCGGCCTCTGGCTCCCGAGGAGACAGGATGGCGAGTGGGCGAGTTGATGTGATCCTGCAAATCATGGTCACTAGCAGGAAGTGATATAAGAGATGAAGTCTTTGGCTTGTAAAAAAAATTTTGCAGCAGTTTCCTCACAATATTTGCTAACAGAAGGTTTTGACAATTTATTTTCAGCTGGCCTACACTGCGTACCGACAGACGCGGTGCGGGTCGTCTGGACTCCATGTGGCTTTGGTGTACTCAGACATGTCTGGGTAGCTATATCGACTGTCTGTGTACACGCATACTTTACTGCTGGTTGAGCATTCGCAACATAACTGTAAGGAAAATAAGGCTTCGGGCCCTGGAGAACATGGAAACGTTTCCGTGCCTCAACAAAGGAAACAGTGTCCGTGGCCCGGATCCATTGAACAGTCTGCTCCTCCTGGTACACAGGCCACTCCTTCGACCAGACATGATGTCCTTTGGCGCAATTCACACACCTCAGCGGCTTACTGCACTTAAGTATCTATATGCATTGGGTCAGCACACTTCGGACAAGCAGGTAAATTCCAACATTTTTCAGAGGAATGACCATAACTGTTGACAGTTGTAGCAATATAAAAGGAGCAGGAATGAACTTCTTAGCAACCATATTCAAGTACTATACTTTAACAATGAAGGGAAGGTCATGCACACCAAAAATCAAGATGAGAGTAGTTGTGGGTGACTTGACACCATCAGTAGTCTTCAGCACACAGCGAACATCAGTGACATGCTGAGTTTGCAGGTCATGTAAAATTTCTTATTCCGGGATGCCAATCAAGTCGGGACACCACATTACGCTCTTTCTGGAGTTAAGGGACACATGGGACTTCACCTCAACAGGGAACTTCGCAGTCACCCCATTGAAAGTCTTCATCGCCAAGAGCCCACTCGACCAGGCAGTATTCGATGTCTCAACCAGAAGCCCGCGCCTTTCGCTGATTCTCTTACAATCGACAACAGGACCGCCAGCTGCTCCGTCAATGACTTTTTGTAATTCAAAAGACAACACTTTTTCAAAAGTGTGCCCTTCTATACCTCGGATAACCAAAAAACGTGGAGTAGGTAATTTAACAGCTGTAGACTGACGCACTGCAAAATCACAATCCGAATAACTAGCAGTATCATCGCGGTGCTGTTTTAAGTTGCTATTGAGGGTGCCACCCTTTTGGGAAGTACTTTTGGAAGCCATGGTGTAGGCCTCCCGTACTATTACTCGTCGGTATCAGCCTGTCGTTCGGTGTTAGGGGGGAGGGGGGAGCAACCTCCCACGAACCTAAGCAGTACTTAGGAACAGCTATCCTTCGCCGCTATTAACTGCAAATTACTGCCCCAGTAGCACAACGACGTGTACACCAGGGCAAACCAGGGGCAAATCATACATCCTGAGCGAGAACAGTTTTATTCCCCTACCTGGGAAAACATCCCAGGCTCCCACTATAGAGGACACCCTTTTGTGCCAGTTCAGGGGACTTGTGGTTGATTACAACGGCCTCCTCCATACAGCGGTAACTCGTCTTCCTAGCAGGTTTAGGCACATGGACTAGTTGGTCATGACAACCCTCCTGCCAAGAAGGCACCAATTGGTGCTACGTTGGTGTACATGTATGTGGATACGGGCTACACACCTAGATTTGCCTTCTGGGCCAGTGAGAAGGGTTTGCTACACCATCACTAACAAAGGCACCACGTATGGTCACACTATTTGTAGGCAGCACTCATTCGTGAGGACATACCCTAATTAGGAAGAAGGAAATCGCCCTGTCCTGAGACGATGCAGTAGAGAAGAAAGATGTGACGGGACCTGGTGAGATGGAAATAAAGTATGACAAAAGAGAAGACGAAGGAAGAAGCATGAGATGTTGTCCGAACAAATTTCAGATCTCGACTGCGTCCCGATTAGTCGCCTCTTACGACAAGCACGGGTTGGCTGTGGTGGTATTCTAAAACCCTTCCACAAAATGGGGGTGTCCCATACAGTAGTGGCGAATCTCCACAACTAAATCCCTTCAGAGCTCTAAGCACACACGGAACTCCAGTCATATGGTTGTATATCCCAGTCTGTGGAGTGGAGAGATTTGGACGACTAACACGAGGTTTTGATAGCCAATGAGGGTGAAGCGAGGGGAGTATGGAGCAGCGCCGGATTGCAAGGGCGGGGTAAACGGAATATCCCCGAGAAGACCCGCCGACCAGCGGCATCGTCCGGCAGGATTCCCACATGCGAAAATTCGAGAGCGACCGTCGGGAACCGAACCCGATTCCGATACCACGGCCCCCCAAATGTGTGTCTGCTTCGGTCCGTAGTGACGTTTCACCTATCTCTCTCCAGGGAGAGAGAGAAGCGGAAATGAAACAATACCCACCATTATTCTACCCTACACATAACTGTATACACTCTGTCTCAATTACGAAGGCCACTTTGACAGTTCTAGGGTAGCGCCAGCGTGTTGTTTTGACGAGGTATCCTTTCACCTGCGCTGTTCTGACACATGAAAGACATGCTGTTTGTGGTTTGTCAATTTAACACAACATGGTTTTGGCGAACCCTGTCCAATCCAGAGAATAGGGGCCTACTATGTTCTGCCTGCCACCACTAATTTGGAAATATGTGGGCGATGTGTGGCATCTGTCTGATGTGTAGTCAGACACCGGCACAAAGCAATGTGACAGAGGGGAGGGGGATGACACGGTCATTTGACCCGGGCCTCACTTTATACATGGCAAAATCACAGGTATCTGTTAAATAAATGAGTTAATTTTCTCGTGGCTGATGTCCTTATTCTATTAATAATGCAAATATTCAAAATATACGCGACTTGTAACTTTTAGTTTTGCATTTATTACTTTTACATGTGTGGGAGCGGGCCTACTTTATCGACTTCTGAAAAGGCCTGATTTGAGGTGCCCTATCCACGCACTGTCACATCATACAGCCTACGGCTAAGAAAATAGCGTGATCTTGCGAATACGCCCGGCTACTCTCGGATTTCGACATGCACTGTACACACACGTCTGCATTGTTCGTATGTTGTCGATGTCACAATTTTATTATCACCATACAGTAAAAAAGACGGGCGACACGCTGTTTCAGGACATCTGTGTTCATAGGGACATTTTTCTACACGCCTCAAACTAGGTTTTGCACCACCGAGATTTTTTTATTATTTGGTTGCTCACCACCCAGGAGAAAGTATGAGATGAAAATGCACATTGTGCAGAATGCCATGCCAGACTTGACATGTATTTTTTGTAATACAACTACTATCCCAGCGAACATTCTTAATGTGTAACCAATTACAGGTGGTGCAAAACTTTGTTTGATGTGTATAGTTTTAACCAGTACTGCCTGCTGAGAGTATACGCAATACTTCTTTTTACAACCTGTATTTCAGTGTAAAATACGTGCCTAAGTTCGATTACTGCAATACTTATTTCGGAAAGGGTCTAAGGAAAGTCATCGCACGCAGAAAATTTATAATTCAGCTGGGCGGCAGATGAAAACTGCATTAACTTCCCTCTGTAAGTATGACGTTCCAGGAAAATAACACAAAATAAGCTATTGGCCACTTTCCCCTTCTCTGGAATGTTGTAATATTTCTCCCGTAGCATAGATACGTTCTATTATTTGTTTCGTTATATGCACAGCGCCCTAGTACAGGGGAGGATTCAGGAGTGAGTGGCAGGGTGTCACAAGGGACATAACCCCCACCCCTTCACTTTGGCATGAAAGTGTCCTTGGATGTTTTAAAACTGAATTGAAATAATATCAGAATTTTTTAAAATACTGAACTTTGTGTAATTATTTTAATACTATTTCTTTAAATTATGATGAGATAGTGCCCTTCTCCCATGCCACGTCTCGAAAACCTACACCTGCACAATAGGGAAGTGACAACCCCCTCCTCTCCCCCTCGGCGGGGATGTCTAGATCCGCTCCCGCCCCAGTATTAAAAATAGTTTCCTTAGAAATGACATGACGACAACCGGGAAGCAGGTACGCGAAATAAAGTCAAAGACATATTGAACGGGAACTTACAAAACCAATGTCAAATGAGTCAGAATATATATTTCGTCAAAGAAATGAACTGCGTTATTTTTCTACAATATAAAACTAACGGCTGCAAAAATATTTTGTGCATGGATTATAACTCTCGCCAACGTGTTAAATTTTGCGAGTAGGCCTACTGTTCACAGTTATATTAACTGTTTCACAACGAGAGAATACCATTTATTTTAGAAATGGACCACGTATCAGGAGTGTGTGTTTGACCTACATGTGTGAGAGCGAGAAAGAGACAAGGAGAAAGAAAGAAAGAAAGACACAAGAAAAAAGAAAGAAAGACACAAGAAAAAAGAAAGAAAGACACAAGAAAAAAGAAAGAAAGACACAAGAAAAAAGAAAGAAAGACACAAGGAAAAATAAAGAAAGACACAAGGAAAAATAAAGAAAGACAAGGAGAAAGAATGAAAGAAAAAAAGACAAGGAGAAAGAATGAAAGAAAAAAGACAAGGAGAAACAATGAAAAAAAAAGACAAGGAGAATGAAAGAAAAAAGATAAGGATAATGAAATTAAAAAGGCAAGGAGAATGAAAGACACGGAGAAAGAATGAGAAAGCGGAAAAGAGAAAGATGTTTAAGTCGGCAATTAAGGGCGAAGTGAGTTGGAGACAGAGGCGCAGCGGAATGCAAAGGCGGAGGAAAATGGATTGCCCCGAGAACTGAGCATTTCGACTGGGGATCGCACTGTGTCCACGTTTCATTCGAAGTTCTATTTCGGGCGCAATCGAAGGATTTCACGTACCCTTCTAGAGACAATTTAACAGCTTCATTACGGGGAAAGTGGGACGAGTTTCTATCCGGTTTCGTGGCTTTTCTTAAGTCCAGATACAAGCATTACCTACTTGGAAACTTGCCAATTCCGGCGATTCCTGTAACCGTATTTGGAAGTTGAAAAAAGTATCTTCGAACAGCGAGGGTGAGTTCCAAGTTCCGCTTCAGCCACGGGTGTTCGCGTGTAGATTTCCAAGACACTCAGAATAAAAAAATTAGGGCAACTTACTCCGGGAAAGGATACTTATTACATGGAGGACAATGTAATTTCATCAGCGCCCGAAATTATACATACTGGAGAATGATACATTACATTTTTTTCGCATAAAGTATAATATTAACTATGGTGAAAAAAATAATTTAATAAAGCCATTCATATTTCAAGCACACAAATATTAAAAGTGTAATTATATTCCTACTATCAGTTAACATAAAACATGAAGGCTAAGTACCAGGAAAATTAACGCGTATGTTTAAAGTTATTTTACATGACAAAACACTATAATACACACACAGCAATATAAATAAAGCTAAATAAATTTTTTTTTAAATTTGTTAATATAATTTACATGGTTTATTAAAGCACATACAGTTAACCATGTGAATTTTGACAACAAAGGACATAATCAGCCCACGTATGAAATGTTTGGTATAACAAGCGTTTTATACTTCTGTTAACATAAAAGTATCTTTTTTTTGTTAAATTTAACTTTAAGCTACATTTTATCTATAAATTGCAACACTTCATTTGTAATTAATATGAATAAAAACCAAGAGAAAATAAGCGTGTTGCTGATCCGTGGTAAGATATTGTTATCGTCCAAAATATTATTAAACTGAGTGCGCACAAATGTGGTTGGTTGTCCCTTTGGTGTTATTTTAAGGACTTAGTTGAGCTTTGTTTGCGTGGGGGGGAGTAGAACTTTAGCAGGACTTCAAAAAAGTTCGAAGTAACCACGAACGGACGGACAATGGTACGTCCGCAAACAGCAATCAAAAAATGTTCCTCTCTACACCGTAAATGAAATATTCTTATTCCTGTTCTTTGATGCAGAAGTGCTTAAAGTCGTTAACATCTCCGCGTAAAATATTTACTGCACAGCTGAAAAACTCTGACTAACATTTTCTAAAGAGTTCCATATCCCCTCACTCCCTACAACACAACCATTAAATTTTTTGAAAGGTTCCTTAGTTTTCGGTTCTATTCCCACTCTAGTTAGGCTACTGCACATATAACAATTAAATTATATGCCTACTGAATCAGAAATAACGTAATATTAACAGACTTGTTTAGTCCTTTTGGCGACTCCCCTGGTCCCTCTTTCCTGTCACTGGGAAGCCAATAATCAAATCATCACAACACTTTCACGGCCAACGGACAGTTTCACAGGGATACGTAATGCTGCAATAATTCAAAGTTCTCCAGTTAAAAAACACATTACACTGAATGGACGCTATTCTTTTGTACAATGAGTCAAAATGTGGAGCAATCTGATGAGTACATCTTATACATAGCCGATTTGGCAAAGTAAAATCTTAAAATTGCTAAAGTGCAAGAATTGGCAGTCATGTTTCAACTCGCGTGCAATAAAAGACGGATTCAGACAGCAGCATTGCGTTATTTTTTTTTTTGCTTAATTTATTGGCAACAGCGGGATTATTAGAGAAGGAACCACTGGTACTCACAAGCAGATGCAGGAAAGGAATCGGCCTACAGTGCAATGTACATTTTTTTTTTTTTTTTNTTTTTTTTTTTTTTGTAATTATTACTGAGAACTCGTTTGTAGTTTTACAAACACTTTTAACAAAATTTGCTCTTGTAAAATTACTCGTTTGTAACAGTACAAGGACCGTATTAGCAATACGGTATCCTGTTACATTTACCTGGCCAACTTACGCGGCAAATATTTTCATGCCCTTCCTAAAATAAATAAATTTTTTTAATGGGTAACAATAACGTCTCTTTCATTTATGGATGCTTTTCTCCTCAGAAACAAATACTTATATATATATAGATTATGTACGTACAAAGATGGCAAATGGAAAAAGGTGACAGAGGTTAAATACTAGCGTTCTCAGAACAAAAAAAAAAAGTCACGATACAAAGACATGGCACAATACAATGTATCAATTCAATGAGAACCACTAAAAATGTTTTAATTATTCGAGTAAAATAAACATTTTACTTGCAAAATCTCACGTTTACACATTACAAAAGCCAATAAAATGTCTAATAATATTTGTAATTAAACATACGGCAGCAAAATAGTCCCCAGGCTCACATATCTTCTTATGAAGGTGGATCAAATTAAAGTAAAAGCACAATTCATAACATAGCATGTAGTAGAAGTGCTAGAATCTGATATTTATTTTCTTATTAATATACATTTAACTATTTTATCTAAATTCCCTGACATCACACAAATTTCCCCGATTTTTACAGCAGAAATGTAAAAGTCCCTGACTTTTCCAGGTTTTCCCTGTTTTCCCTGATGCTAGCCATCCTGTATGCTTGCTGCTCTGTATCGCTTCTCTTGCCCGTCCCTCTTGAGCGAGCAAATCAGTGTGCCAAGAGCAGAGTAGTAACCCGAGGAGTGTGCGGATATTTACAAAGGCGTGCCGCCGCGGTAGTATAAATAACGCGAAACAACTCAATCCTAATAACACAATGAAGAAAACTTTTAAAAAAAGCTACTATTACACACCTGAGATAAACACGTTCTTCATGACCTAATAACTGAACTAATATTCTGCGGGTGTTTGATGCTAATAACTGTTGTCCCGGCGCGCGTTCATTAAAAAAATATACTCCTACTATAAAATGTGCAAATTTTCAGCCCGCCTGCAGGCATTATTGGCGTTATGAAGTGCAGAAACACTCAAATTCGTGAACCTCGATTCTTCCCAAGATATGAAGTTATATTCCTCAGTCAGTCACTACCTCAGTGTCTCCATAGTAAAAATAAATCTTTACCTCGCAAGTTGGTCGTGCGGTTAAATGTGAGATATCGTAACTCAAGGGATGTGGGTTCGAATCTTAATGCTGGCAAGATGCAACAATTTTTTTTTTGTAAATTATATTTCGAAAGAATTTGTTTTCCGCTTCTCTCTCATTTAATCATTAAATTTGCTTTCTAGAACAAAAAAAAAAACTTCCGTATAATAAACGATTAGAATTTTACAAGAAGACTTATTCTAGTTCAAAAAAAAATTTATTTCGGAACAGGGCTTCCAAGGTTATTTCTTGTGAAAGTACAAAACAAATTTACAGTGAAAGAAACATCCATGCATTCACCTCGGTGACTTCGGAAAACCATGGAAAACTGAAATCACGATTGCCACACTGGGAATCAAACGTTGTCCTCCCTAATCAGTCCGGTATCTAGCACTGCTCCACCTCACTCCTTGCGGCAATGATGATAATACTGCATATTTTTACACGAAAAAATACGTGTTAAGGGCTTTGCCTGCCAAACCGGAAACCGCGAACTTCAAATGGGGAATCAGTGTTAAAGAAATTCCTTCTGAAAGCATCAATTTCAAAGATAAACTGTCTCAAACAAAAAAAATAGTCAAGGCAACTTACTCTGAGAATACTGCTACGTTAATAAATTTTTTAAAAAAATTCAATCCATTCGCCATTTTTTTGTAAAATGAAAATTTTAATGTTAGATTTTAGAAAATAAAATTTACACGCAAAAATTGATTAGATTTATTAACGTGCCTGTATTCCTTAAGAGTTAGCAGTCTGGGCATATTTTCTGTAGGCCTATACTGTTTGCGTATTTATGCGTATTTCAGCAAATAATGGTCCTGGGAATAAATTTTTTTGCCAGAAAAGATTTTCAAAAAAATTCTCTAGGTCCGTACAGTTTTGTATTTATAATATTAGGTTCATCTTAAAAGAGGAAAAATCGTGAAAATGGTTTTAAAAAATCGGACTTTTATAGATCGCCTGCGCAGTTTCCTTAATCGGTAGGAGAAAAATAAAACGGCTCAGTTTAATCTTTGGGCTTCCATCACGTGTAATAAAATCCTACTGTTGCAGATCTCATTTACACAGGAAAGCCTAACAGCGGAAGCAATACACGCGGGTTCAGCGCCATGCGCGTAGGGACGACGGGGCGCCGGTCGCGCGTGTTAATGTCGTCCGTATCGTTGCGCCTCGAACGCGAAAGGAAAATACATTTCGGGGCCACGTACTCTTTAAGAGGAATTCCTAGTAAACCATTTGAAACGCTTCAAGGTCACCTCTGACCTTAAGGAAGCATTGCCACGGGCCCTCCTGAGACGATAGGAATTCCTGGGTAGCTGAATTTATAGCACAATAGACCTGTAACAGTAGGACGCGATGTGAGAAAACGTACAATCCATTCACGGTTACTTCACATTTTCTTGAAGCCCTGCTCAAGTTCTACTTCCAGGATATTCCTCCACCTCATGCTAACAAAGCTTCTCGAGTCTAGAAAATTACACAAAAGGGACAGCGCACCACATTCGTGAGCACTCAGTGTAATAAAATTTTGCGTAAGAACTATTCTTACTATGCATTACCAACACACGCATTTTTTTCCTTTTTTAAATTCATATATTATAGATAAAATCTAAGTAAAATTACAATTTAACCAAAGGTAAGGAACTTTCATGTAGACACAAGTATAAAACGCTTGTGATACGCAACATATATAGGTAACAACCAAACAAATTATACATGGGGTGATTTTTCGAAGGTTTGTTTCGAAAAGTGTGAAGAAACCGCGAATAGACTGTATTAATTTACAGACTTTTCTCCTTTTAATGTTATTTTTTAACCATTTTAGCTATTTTTTCTCTCTCTTTGAACATATGCAATAGGGTAAAATTAAAATGTGGAGGCTACACAAGATTCACAGGACGCATTTCGATTCTAAACATTCGAGTTATTTAGGCAACAATTTTAACGTTACCTACTAATTTTCAGTTCACGTGTGTTGTCCTAGTTTGGCATATAAGTACATTTCGGCACTAATATTTCGAATGTTAATTTGTTTTACCCTCCTTTACGTTAGTGTACGAATGAGCAGTATATATATAAATATATTAGAAGTATTTATAATGAAGCACAAACACAAATTGCAATTAAAACACGCTTAGAGACAAATTTGGGTGATAAACCGGAAAAAGGGAGGGGGGTTGCCCAACTCCCTTGCCTCTGACCAAGTTTCTATGTAACTAAGATCTATTCAAGTCACGCCAAATAATTACACGAGCTTTGCTCTGTCTGAAAGCAAAGCCGTAAACAAACTTCGACGTCAGTGATCACGTGCCTGGCAATTCTGTTCGCAGTTCGTTAGTTTACCTTGGCGACACAGCAGACTACGAAATTCAGTTTTCCTGCCTCATGTCCATTCTACAGGTCTACAAATGTATTTCAGGTTACCAGATTAATACATTTTAGAAGAATTAAACAACTTAAACGTTCTATTTATCAAATATATCAATACATTTTATCCACGATGTTTTTTTTTTTTTTAACAATATTCACGAAATCTAAGAGGAAGTTTTGATAATTTAATATATATATGATTGATGTTATCACCACTACATATGTTGAGTTGAAGTTTTTGTCGGCACTTAAGGCTCCCGCCTACCTGGAGCTTATTCCTCCGTCTAAATCCGAGAAGCGTGGGAGCGATAAGGGCGACACTGCCACGCGCATCACGTGCGCCATCGCCGCTAAGCGCAAGGCTCTCAAGTGGTGTGCAGTGTTCTCGTCATTCGGAGTGCATTATGGGACTTTCAGCGGTGACCCAAGTCTGTGGCAAATTAGAACGCAGGGCCCTTTAATAGTTCTGTATGTATCCGACACGTATGTTTTCAGCTACAGTGCACTGGAAAATCCGTATTTTAGCTAGGTTGTAGTGTTCTGAAATGGTGTTTCTAATGTGCGTGATGTCTGACAGCACTCAACAGCCCTTGTCTGAAGAGAGTGTTCTTTTCGAAGACCAGAACACTGGATGCATGTTCAATAGTTTTGTGGGAAAACTTTTATTTCAAATACACTGCAATGCAGATGAGGCGGCGCTAGGTAGGCAGGGGCCTTAACACCGGAGTCTCGGTCGCGGGTAAGGGTGCAATGAGGAGTATGGAGCAGTGGCGGAATGCAATGGTGGGAGGAACTGAAGCACCCTGAGAAAACCCAACGGTAACGTCCGACACTGGTATCGAACCCGGTACGCCTTGCTGAGAGGCGAATAGTCTACCACGGCACCGCGGCCCCGTATCACTACGTATGTGACTGTACCGTTTGTATTTGACATTGTTTTGCATATAAACTTTTGCGACTATGTTGAGATTGACAAATTTAATATCCTTGAGTTATTTGGCTCATTCGGGGATCATAAAAATAAATAAACGATTCTCTAAACAGAAATACTTTTCTTCTTACTGTAAACAGCGGCTCCATGATATTTTTTTTTATGCAGTATCCAGTTTCCTTTAAGCTATTCACGGTAACGTTGCCACTTTTTAATACCCTCCCAGCAAGTAGAATAAGCAAAAAATGTGTTATTGTGGCCTTAGACATTAACTTTCGACAGGTGTAAAATGAAATCACTGCGTTTGTCACTTGACAATTTTTGGAATCAAATAAGTTGAAAGGAACTTTTACGCACGACCTTAAAAAGTGCTCACTTGACCGTTAGCTGCCTAAATCAACATGAATGTTATCGGTCTGGTACGGCCAAAGAATAAAGATGAGGTAGACCGATTATTAGTTTTCAGCGCATGTAACCAACATTGACCTACTCCAAAGGAACACAACTGTCCAAGTCACACGGTCAACAGCGATGAACGCGTTTGTTTATATCTCAGTCTTCAGAAGAAAAGCACTTTTGTATTAATAATATACTTTCATCAATTTGAGTTCAATCGAATTGCTCTTCAAATTCGTTAGAGGAAGTAATACATACAACTCATGGGACTTGTTTACTAATCAGTGTTCTAACCCCAAATCCAATAAATGCCAGTTTTGCTACACGTGTTGGCAGAAAGGCAGTTCAATGTTGGGACACATACTGGATGTGCGCAGACAGCGAGATCGGTCTACCTCACATTTAGTATATGGTTACGGCGAGACAGTACTCTGGAGCGCTGCCTTGTTCCACGACACGGCGCGCGCGTGGGCGGAGCAGACGTGACGTCACGGCGAGACGACCCACCAGCTGGTCGCGCGACAGAAGATAGCGCCGTCACCGCTACGGTACTTGCTCCGCGCAAGGTGCTGCGGGGCACGGCGAACTGGGGTGGGATCCCAGTTTGCGGTACACCAAGTTGCGCTCATATCTAGTCGCGTGGCCCAGACGCTCCCGTTATACTCCCTGTTACCCTCCTGTCCCTCCTTCCAGTCAACAAGAATACATTAAGACCCTGGTACAATAGGAGTGGGCCGGTCGGCGGGCGCGGTGACTACGGCAGGACCTTGAGGAGGTGCTCTCCTAATAGGAACTCTTCGAAATTTTTTATCAACCTTCAGAATTATTTTAAGAACTGTGGCTAAATAGCGTCCAGGCCAATAGCTGCCGCTGCCCCCCCCCCCCCCNAGTCTACGTAGTAGCGTTCTATAAAAATTGTTAACCTATCTTTCATTCGGAATTTTCTTTTCTAAGAACATTAAACAGCTATAAATACCAAGATTCCAATATGGCTGCCTCCGGAAACTGGAGACTAAACAGAAACTAAACGACACATTCAATGTTCCCAATTTCATCACTAATATGCAGTAGTAGTGCCAGGAAAGGAAGTCTACGATTATTCGAGGTGATTCTGCTATGCAATTACGCTACCTACTTTCGAAAGATTTCGCTATTAAAATGTGACCAATAATCTATGTACGAAGTTGGATTACGAATTTGTAATAGTGCATTACTTATATGCGGGTCACATTATAGTATTCATTGACGTCCCAGAGTATCTCAAAAAAATATCCAAATAATGAGTTCAAAAATCTCTTTTACAAAATCTTATCTATGGACATAGTCTTCAAAGTAATAAAAACTGGAATAAGTTTAACGTGAAGCCCACAATCATACCTTACCTCAGTAAGTTACACAGACAAGGACAAAATGTATACCTCTACGACAAAAATCACAGCAACCAACATTGCCACACGCACCGCAGCTCATATATCCATTTTTTTACAAGTCTTATAAAATCCCTTTAATACCATAAGTAAGACCGATATGATTTTTCACATCACCGAATGTAAAAGAATTACAACAAAAATTTCTAAAAAAAATGTTGCATAAAAAAACTTAACACTCGTAATTGTGTTTCTACAGTTTTATGCAAGGTGTTGGAAACCACTGCAACGTACGATTCCTTAAAGCACTGTCTCATACGCCATGTTGAATTACTGGTTTCTAGATTATTTCAGTTTTTTATGGACACGTTTTGAAACTACAACTATACCTCTCTGGCAATACACATTATGGTGTAGAACAAACATATTTTTCTTAACTTTTGTTACGTAATTAAAACGTATTTATTATAGCACTGTTTTTAAATTACAACAAATTCTCGCAGTTTCAGAATTACCACATAATGCGTGGATACAATTTGGTGACATACATTTGAAAGCATTTGTCAAATGTAAACATGCTAAAGGAAATATTTAGCTGTTTGAATGACAAGAAATAATATATGAAAAATTCAACACGGCGGATGAGACCTACAGTCTTATTGTTTAGTTTCCTCGCGGGTAAATCAAGGCAAGGCTTGCAGGGTGATTAGCCGTAGCCTTCAGGGTAACAGCTAATTTCTGTGATGAAAGTGACTGATTAGTTCCGCTCACCGAGTAATTCCGATAGCATGCGCCCTAATTACAAATTACCAATCCACTTATACAATAAACACAATGACGTCAAAATGAGAAACTTCCAGCAATTAACTATCTCGTGTTTTATTTCATATGCATCCTGATTTACTGGCAATGAACGTATTGTCTACTGCTGTATAAAAAGTAAGTATGCGTTGTTCTTCAGAAAATGCCGTGAACTATAAATGGCCTTCAACTTTTTTTTAATGTATACCAGACACTGCGAAGACGTGTATTTCACGTATTTTAAAGGCAAACTTACAATCAAAACACTAACCTACCAACGTTTGGTATAACGCCATACATCAAATTGAGTTTGAAGTTCCAGTAAGTTCAAGTTGATTGCACTAAATCGTTATGATGTATTGCTAAATTGCTACTGTTAATAACTGCTGTGTGCACATCTTAGAAAGTTGACCAAGTTTACCCAGGCAACCCAAGGGATTTTGCGACCCCTTTACTCTACGTGACATTTTTTGCGATGTGCTCCACTAGAGACAATTCTGTAAAGAAAAAAAACATCCGCAATAACAAAGTAAATAGAACTGGCAGGATAACTAAATGCTTGGAAATGTCAACCAAGGGCAGAGACAAGAACACAACTGGCGAGCTTTAATGTATAAGTTTTCAAATCGTGCATACTCTTGCTAGCCCCTAACGTCCATCGCCCCCCCCCCC
>NQII01000162.1:1191687-1247815 GCA_002778355.1 Clitarchus hookeri
CCCCCCTATAGTCTACTCGCGCCATATTCACTATTTTTTAATTAAACCTTTGAGAAATCACCCCGTGTATAACGTGTCTTATATTTCTGTTAACACTGAGTATTTTATTTTTGGTTAAACTGGATCCATTTTTATCAATAATTTGTAATATTTATAATTAATAAGATTAAAAACAGAAAGAAAATATGAGCGTTAGTAACGCCTACTAGCAAATAGTGTGCACGAATGAGCAGCGTTGTCCATTTTGGTGTAATTTTCCAGACTAAGGCCGTGTTCGAATTGACCATTTGGTATTTTAAGATTTTAATGTTTAGTAGCGTTCACTTCGGACGCCGTCGATAGTCACTTGTTCAAAAATGGTTGCGATTGTGGTAATTTGGTATTTTAGTATGTTTTGTTACAGACTAAAAACTAAATACTAAACTACCAAATACGTCGTCATTTTAGTTCACTAATTCCGGTCAAGTGACCCTTTAGTAAACTAAATTGAAGTGCCGATTCGAACACGACCTTAGTTAAGCTTTGTTTGCAAGAGGTGGAGGAAAAGCCTGAATGTAGAACTTCAGCGGGGATTCAGAAAAGCTGGGAGTAGCCGTTAATGGACTATATTCGGAAATTCATTTATGAATCCACACACAAGTGGTTTAAACAATGATGTACACCGGTCGAGTGGAGAGGTTTGGGATGACCAAACCTCTTTAACAACAAAGTCTTGAGAGCCGATGAAGGTGAAGCGAACAGAGAATGGAGCAACGCCGGAAGACAAGGAATGGGGAAACGGGAGATCCCCGAGGAAACCCGTCGATCAACGGCATCGTCCGGCACGATTCCCACGAACGAAAATCCGGAAGCGACCCCGCCGGGAACCTTGGTAGAAGGAGAGTAGTCTATTATAACAGCGCAGCCCTCACACCGGGTTGACTTTTCAGCGGTATTAAACATTACACACTTCCGGGGGCAAATTAATGCCATTACACACAAATTCTACAGTTTTCTACGCCCGTTTGGAAAGCTCGACGTTCCAATTGCCTCTGCATATTTTAGAACGCTTGAAAATTACGGGAAGACGGTGTGTTTACTTTATTTCTCAGAGGAAGCGTTCGAAAATTCATATGGTAATGTTTTAGTGCAAATCCACCAGATCCGCCAATTTTATGCCGGTTGAGCTGGTGGATCAATCGGTTTAACAGGACTAAACCGATACAGTAGTTTTTGAACGTACAGTGAACATCGGTAGATGCACCGATGAACTTTCTAATACGCGGACTATCAGACTGAAATAGGGAAAACGAATCCTTACCGAAGATACCTGAAGTCCCGGTTCTATGCGCTTACAACTTCGATATTTAGGAAAATTACTACATATTCTAACATAATATTTATTACCTGCGCATCACGTAAATATGTAATAATCGATTATGTCTTTAGCTTTACATATTGTAGAAAAGTTTGCTTTGTTAAATATTTTCATTCTGACGGTGGTAACACAGACGTGTTTGGCTTCTCCAATCCGTTAGTTCGGTCCATTTGTATTTTCGTGAATATTTGCATGAAACTGCAATGCATTTGTTGGTATTAAATAACTACTGATAAATGGCACAATCTATTTTCCCAAAAAACTTATATCAGTATTAAAATTAAAAAAAAAAAAAAAACACAGGCTGGCGAAGTTATTTGCAAACATAAAGTGAACATAAGAGTGATACATGACTCGACCACGTGATCTGTCTGGCCAATCACGATAAGGGTGTTGTATTATCTTTGATTTTCATAGATTAGTTTTTAATTCTTCCAATGTATTTGCTTATGTATTTTAAAAGCGTGATTTTTTTTTTTAAGGGAAGTAACAGACACAGTCGTGAGACAAATTTTTTTTATAAAATTCCGTATGAAGTGTTTTTCTCTGCCAATACAACACAGTTGTTCAGTTATGTATGAAATGAATAATAAAGGCGAGGTTGCCCAAACGCTGGCACAATAATTGCCGAAAACACCGTCAAAATCATGGTTTTAAACACCAATGTTTAGTTTTACATTTTGTTTAGAAAAAACTAGCTTTCACGAGAAAAAAAATACAATTTGAGTAACTTGATTAAACCGTGGCTGCGTTACGGACTTTTTACCGTGGGGCCCCGAGTCAGATTCTGCCTTACAGGATGCTGTGCAGCGAACTAAGAGTAGAGTTAGGCATTAATTAAGCGTGGGCACGTAAAAAAATGCATTCAGGCGGTTGGAAATGAGCCTTTACGGAGTTCAGGGAACTTCAAGAACGAAGACGTGGTCAGTGTCCCTCAAGGGTGATCCAACAGACTAAAGCATTCCAACGAGCGCGACGGTGTTCAATATACACAGTTATTATTTCTTGGCTGCCATTATTAATTTAAAGCCTGGAGAAACTTAACATAACATAATTTTTATTTTCCGTTTCCTTTTCGACCAAACAACAGGTCTGAGAAAACTTTAACCTCAATATATGAGCTAGGTCGTATACTCAACTACGCTACGACAAATTTTAAAAAAATGCTAGGCACGCAATCAAATTTTATCACATTTCTGAACATGATAAAGCAGTACTTTCAAAAATATTTTGCTTACAAGTTGTCTGAACTCAAACTATTTTACACGTTAAACTGAGACTGGGCTACTACAATCTTATCGTAAACGTTGGTTGTGAGATTCATATCTGTAAGCCGGAAGATAAAAACTGCTACATCAGTGAGAACTTCTTCCGAATTTATTGTATATACTTTTCTTATCGTACGTTTGAAAAAAAATACTTTCATTTTCCAACCTGTGTTATGCTGTTGTAATTTTGTAGTTCTGTGCGTTATATTTTGTCCAATACCTAATAAAATGTGATTTTCAGGAAAATTTCATTTTTCCACAAGATCATGTTAAGGTATTTTGAGTTTTCTTTTGTTTTTAATGTGCATTCGTATGTTAGTGTTTTGTTTAGTATTTTAAATTCTGCTACAAAATAATGTATTTCTATTTTTTTCCTTCACAATTTAACCTTTATCAGCACCTAGAAGTAATTATCTAAATTAAACGTCACGCAACGAATTCACACTGAAAAAAAATTTAATAATTTATTTAAAGCCAGATAAAATTATTCTATATTATTAAAATTATATATTAACTTATAATTTTATTTACTCCAATACCAGTGTCATTTGTTTATGAATTATGGCCCAAGTCCTTTAATTTTGATATTTGCTTACTTCACTGTTTCAACTGTCTATACTAATATTATAAATGCGAAAGTGTGTTTGCTTGTTTGTTTGTTTGTCCTCCTTTCACGTCGCAACGGATCGACGTGATTTTTTGTACAGAGATAGTTGGAGGGCCGGGAAGTGACATAGGCTACTTTATATCCCGAAAAAATATCTCATTCCCTCGGGGAAATTCTTATTGGAAAATGAAAAAGTACACAATCGGAATAACAATGCAACGTCGCAACCGAGCAACAGATCGACGTAATTTCTTGCACATGAATAGTTTGGAGGGCTGAAAGGTGGTATTGGCTACTTTTATCGCGAGAAAATATCTCAAAAAATTTACAAACGCTAATAGTGAATCAAGTCGGAAAAAAGTTTGCCGCCAGCGCGCTCTCTTGCAATACGCTGTCTAAACCAAAGATGGAACAATATCAAGTAGTAAAGAATTGTATAGAATAAAAAAACCTTACAAAAACTTCCGCGGTAGCATATATCTATCTATAACAGATAAATACTAAAATGTGTTTTTCCCATTTAATTCAACCTAGACGTTGAGTTTTATCATATGTATAGAGTATAGAAGATTAACACTAAGTAAAATTCAACTTTATTTTTTAAAAAAACCTTAACAATAATTTTGTAGTCCACGCGAGCGGAGCCGCAGGCACAGCTAGTGTTTCTATATGTTGGTTGAGTACTTAATATGTCACTGAAAAAAGTGCTGAAAATTTTATTAGGAACATTTTATAACAGTAGTAAATAGCGTAGGAATTTCCTGCCTGATAGAACATTTCCAGTATGGCTAAAGAATGGAAGGGCAACTTCAAAAGAGCATACATTTTATACAAATTAGCTACTTATTACCGATTTGGAAAGATGTAGTGAGGTCGAGAGCATAGCGTAGAATTAAAATCTTGTCTAATAATATGCAAAATAAATTTTACGGGGAGAGAGAAGAAAATGGAGGGTGTGAGTGAGTGAGAGAGAGAGTGAGAGTGAGTGAGAGTGAGAGTGCGAGAGAGAGTGAGAGTGCGAGCGAGCGTGAGTGAGAGCGAGCGTGAGTGAGAGTGCGAGCGAGTGAGAGTGCGAGCGAGTGAGAGTGCGAGCGCGAGCGAGCTGAGGTGAGTGAAGAGAGTTCAAGTGCCTCTTAACAACGAGATCTTGAGAGTCGACGAGGGTGACTCGAGGTGAGTATGGAGCAGCGCCGGAACGCAAAGGGTGAGGGAAACATGAGATCCCGAGAAAACCCGCAAACCAGCGGCATCGTCCGGCACCATTCCCGCAAGTGAAAACACGGGGACGACCTCGCCAGGAATCGAACACGGTTCACCTTGGTGGGAAGCGAGTAGTCTAACCACTACACCACCACGGCCCTGGGATTGGCCCGAGAGGTGCTGATCTTCCAAGGGACGTGAGTCAACAAAATATTTTATCCTACCCAACCTAACGGTTGATTGGTTCTTCCAGGTACACTTGCTTATTTATTAAGACATTCAGCCACAATTCAACTCAGAGGTGCAAGCGCTGATATTTGCATGTTCGCCAATCCTCTCCTCACTTCACCTCACCACATCAATGTGCCAAAATTTTTCTCACAAGGGAGCCACATTCTTCAACTAGGAAATCAGGAAGTATACCATCCTTAAAGCATGTAATGATACACATGTGATGCAATATTTTGTGCAATTCTTACTGCAGTGCCATGACTTATAATTGCAATATACAATGCCAAAAAAAACTGGTATAGGCGTGCGTATGCAAATAACAGAGGTATGGAACCAATCAGAGTAACGCTATGCTGTCGGCAGAGGCTATATAAGACAACAAGCGTATAGCAAAGTTGCTAGAACGGTTACTGCTGCTACAATGGCCGGTTATCAAGTTTTAAGTGAGTTTGAACGTGGTGTTATAGTCGGCGCACGAGAGATAGGACATAGCATCTCCGAGGTAGCGATACAATTTGGATTTTCGCGTACGACCATTTCACGAGTGTACCGTGAATCCAGTAAAAACACAAATGTTCAACATCGCTGCGGCCAGAAAAAGATAGTGAACCAACGGGACAAACGACGTCTAACGAGAATCATTAAAAGTGACAGACGTGCAACCCTTTCTCAAATTGGCGCAGATTTCAATGCTGGGGCATAAACAAGTGCCAGCGTGCGAATTATTCAACGGACCGTCATTGATATAGGCTTTCGGAGCCGAAGACCCACTCGTGTACCGTTTTTGACTGCACGACACAAAGCTTTACGCCTCGCCTGGGCCCGCCAACACCGCCATTGGACTGTTGATGACTGGAAACACGTTGCCTGGTCTGACGAGTCTCGTTTCCAATTGTATCGGGCGGATGGACGTGTACGGGTATGGAGACATCCTCATGAATCCATGGACCCTACATGTCAACAGGGGACTGTTCAAGCTGGTGGAGGCTCTGTCATGGTATGGGGCGTGTGCAGTTGGCGTGAAATGGGACCCCTGATACGTCTAGATACGACTCTGACAGGTGACAGATACGTAAGCATCCTGTCCGATCACCTGCACCCATTCATGTCCATTGTTCATTCCGACGGACGTGGACAATTCCAGCAGGACAATGAGACACCCCACACGTCGAGAGTTGCTACTTAGTGATTCCAGGAACACTCTTCTGACTTTAGACACTTCCATTGGCCACCTAAATCACCAGACATGAACATTATTGAGCATATCTGGGATGCCTTGCAACGTGCTGTTCAGAAGAGATCTCCACCGCCTCGCACTCCTATGGATTTGTGGACTGCCCTGCAGGATTCATGGTGTGAATTGCCTCCTGCATACCTTCAGACATTAGTCGAGTCCATTCCACGTCGTCTTGCGGCACTTCTGCGTGCTCGTGGGGGCCTTACACGATATTAGGCAGGTGTATCAGTTTTTTTTGGCTCTTCAGTGTACCATCTATAAATTGTCTCGGTTTATAATGAAATTCAAAAACGACATACAACTGTAAGTTTTACGTTAACATCACCAACTTATTACTTAAAACTCAACATTCTCTTATCAATGGTTACTTTAGCAACCACATAAATAAATAAAATAAATGCAACTTCTACTTCCAAAGTCTCTCAATTACATGTGGCAATTTTGGCTAGTTGCCTGTGGATTAATAATTTATCATACTTGTTAAAAAAAAAGAGTTTGCCTTTGAGTGTTAACCCTGTATACAATCATTTTCAAGAAATGTTATGCATAATGAATTGCAACATATGCAGTGTTAGATCATAATGCATTAATTTATCGAACATGGTGTTTTATGTTGAAACACAAGACACATATTTCATTTACCATGTACGATAGGTTACTAAGACATAGGAGTAAACAAAAAATATTTGAGATTTTTAAATGCACAAATGGGATTCCAACACAGCCGTTTTTACAGAAGGGAATTGATAAACGCACCCAATTCTTTTTTGGTTTACACATTATCGTTTAATAATGCATTATCCAGAAACACACAGATTAGTTTTTCATTCTGTCTGTGTTACTAGCAATACATCAGCTTAATGCTACTATTTCAAGGGTGTTTACACCCTTCTGGAATGGACTTGGAATTTTTTGCAAAATATTGTTGCATGTAGTAGGTATGTCACTACCCGGTGTTTCCTTCTCGTGTGAAGACGCGGAGAGCTGGAGGTCAAGTTTGTATCGTTAGACGAAGCGAGCGGTTTACCATAAAGGACGACGCCGCACACACCGATAAACTTAATGCAGCTCGCGCCTCGCTGACCCTGAGAAGCTCATATTTCTCCATTTATCACGCAGGAATGTCATCGCCGTTACCTTTCCCAGAACAACTTGGATTGCCGACAACGTTCCAGATGGCACCTACCTCAAGTATAAATACCACATGCTGGCCTCTGAGGAGGGTGTTATTAAGAGCCGAAAGTTTGGAGTTTGTGTGCAGTGAAGGTAGGACTAATCTACAGGACTGTGGACTGGATGCAAGAGTTGGTAATTTTCTACTTGAGGGGCTTTCCTGAAAATAAGAAAAAAAACTCCAGAAAGTGGTATATTTCGACTCTACTAATAACGTAGAACACGAATATATTGGGGGCATAGCTTTAAAATAAGTACAACATATTTTTAAAAATTGAACAAGTTTGTGAGGTGACTGTTTCTGACAGTTTGTTTACGTTTTGAACGAAACGTTTTATGCCAACAGAAGTTGTTTTAATGAATTCAGCATAGCTTACCTAGTTGATATTGAAGCGGCCGTACTGTTAAAATAAGTACAACATATTAAAAATACTCGCTACATGTACGAGTAACTGATGTTCACGTTGACTAACGTGTGCCGCCATTAATAATGGCTACGAAGTGCAGATTTCACGCAATCTACCGGCGTCCGGCCTTACGTTAGTATGCATGCAGGCAGCGGTCGTGGTCAGTTCGATGTTGCTTCGTTCGTGATTTAAGACGGAAAAAAAGCAAGCAAGACTACGTTTCTGCGTTATATTAGCCTATTAACGAGTGCTTCTGTATATATATTCGGCTGTAAATGAGTGTTTCAGTGCGTTATATTCGCGTATGTGGTGCTTCGTGAAAACTGTGATTTCATCTAGTGATCTGACGTTGAATGGGCCATTGACAAGAGTATGTACAACCCGCCTACATTGGTGAGTGCATTTATATTATTTGTGTGGGTTTTACGTTCCTTTAAATCCCTAAAATCCTAAATTCGTAGTTTAGTGTGAAACCCACAAATCCTATCCGGTAGCTTAACGTGCAAATGTAGTTATATTACGTAAGTCAAACAAGGCTTTTTCCGGACGTTTATACAGCACAATTTCACATTCTTTCTATACTAACCTTGGATTATTCGTAGGTAACGCAGAACACGACTATAGTAGCGTCGTTAACGTATGACTAATTGTATAATATGTGCCCACCTAACCGAACAGAACCTAACCCCACGATGGGTGAATCACTATTTTACATTTTTAAACTAACCTAGGATTGTAGCGATTTTAACTAACCTAGGATTGTAGTTACTTAAAATAACGTAGGATTATAGGGTTCCCATGTAGTCTGTGATTGTAGGGTGTTGATCGGAGATTTTTTTAATATTGTATAATCTTATATTACTGTACAACCTTACAATCCTAGGTTAGTTTAGAGCCGTACAATCCTAGGTTAGTTTAAAAACGTAAAATAGTGATTCACCCATCGTGGAGTTAGGTTCTGTTAGGTTAGGTGGGTACATGTTAGGAAATTCGTCGTACGTTAATGCCCCTAGTATATTCGTGTTCTACGTTATTAGTAGAGTCGAAATATACCACTTTCTGGAGTTTTTTTTCTTATTTTCAGAAAAGCCCCTAATCTAGAAAATTACCCAAGAGTTAAATGATATTCGGGGCGATGGAAATAGACAGTTTTAACTAAATGTGTGGGGAAATAATTGGAGCCGTTTAAGGGACATTAGATTGAGTAAAGACTGTGATAAAGGCTAATTTAGATAAAGATAGTAATTAAATATTGCGCTCAATAAGAATATTAACGGTTAATAGGATGCCCAGACTGGTAAATAACAGATGTTTGTTTGCAGCATTAAGAATAAATATAATTATTGAATTTAGTTTCTTTTTTTTTTATATCAAGAACTCCATCCCTCACAAACTCGAATACGCCCCTCATGCATTCTTGTAACAATATCATAAATTATGTGGAATTAAACTATGATTCTCTGGATAATGTTTAGTA
Source organism: Clitarchus hookeri (assembly GCA_002778355.1). Classification (NCBI taxonomy): domain Eukaryota; kingdom Metazoa; phylum Arthropoda; class Insecta; order Phasmatodea; family Phasmatidae; genus Clitarchus; species Clitarchus hookeri. Next base: position 1,200,645 of record NQII01000162.1, read on the forward strand.
TTGTAGAGATCATCTACCTAATTTTAAAACAGAAGTTTGGACCTTCTACCTTTAAGAAATATGGGTGCCCACACACACTCATTGCGTACAATTTTTTTGCCTTCAAGTTTTATGAAATTTTGATGAATAATTGAGCAGTACATCCTATAAAAGTCCAAGTGCTGCAAATGTCTAGGACCCACAATTTCCCTTTATAACACACACAAAGTTTTCAGCGGTGATGATACAATGCCTGGCTCATAGGCAATACTCATTACACATGGAGGTTAACACATCGTAAGCAATCTATGTTGGGCCGACTATTCTCTAAAGCATCATAAGTAATATGAGAAAGTGTGTGCTGGGCTTACATCTGTGGACTGCAGTGTAGACAGCTTTTCGAAGTTTACATGGGAGGAATTGACAGACATGCATTTGACATATAGTGCGGCAGACTGCAATGGTCTGAGAGCACCTAATTTTTACAAGCAGAAATACCCAAACCATGTGACCACTCAATCATTAGACATTCGTCACAGTTGACCAAACAAATTAGAAAAAACTGTAATTTAACTCATATAATCCATTCACTATTACTTCACACTTTTCTGAAGCCCTGCTAAAGTTCTACTACCCGGATATTCCTCCGCCTCATGCAAACTAAGCTTAACTAAGTCTAAAAAATTACACCAAAGGACAACGAACCGAATTTGTGCGCACTCAGTTGTAAATATTTTGCATGAGAACTATTTATTTCCAGGCGCTACCAATACATATGTTTTTGCACTGATTTTATTCATATTTATTATAAATTAAATATTGAAACTTATGATTAAAATACAGGCAAAGTTTTAATTTAACTAAAAATAAGATACTGCCATGTGAACAGAAGTATAAAACGCTTGCGATACATGCCATATTTAGGAAATTACTAATCACGTAATACATGGGGTGATTTTTCAAAGGTTTGATTAAAAAAGTGTGAAGAAACCGCGAATGGACTATAGTAAATATTATACTGTGCAGCTGTTTGGTACTTGCCGATACATTTGAACCTTCATGCATGTATAAGCAAGATGATAGTGACAAGACATGTTAGTACATATGCACACCATATGATTGTTACCAAAGAACATTTCTCACTTAGGTCCACTTAAGGATAGTCGGGCCAATATTGGTTGCTTACAATACGTTTACCTCCGCGTGTAGAAGTATTGCCTACATGCCAGGCATTGTCTCATCACCGCTGAAAACTGTGTTTTAAAAGTAAAGGGTGGCTGTTTGGCACTTGCAAAAAAGAAGACCTTCTTTGTTCTGTAAAACATAGATTGCAATAAGACAACATCAAAATTGCATAAAACTTGAAGGCAAAAAAAATGGAATGCAATTAGAGGATAACTCCCATTATTTTTATGAAAATGGAAGGTCTTAACCGATTTTTAGCCTACTTCCCGAAGGAAAGAAAGGCTTATGAGATCACTTTAAAGTCTGTGTGTGTGTATGTGTGCGTATCTGCATGGGCGTGCCCTCCTTTCAATTTGTGAATGTGTCATCTGAATTTCAACAAACACTGTACATACACAGTACTTAGTAAGGACACCTGACTTTTATAGTTTTCGACCACACCGGGCATTTACTTTCAAAATGTTAGGGTGATAGTCATCTCGGGAACAGTTCAACTGATTTAAATCAAATTTTGTATTTTGGCAAAGCATCATGTATGCATTAAGTTTGAAATGGATATTGTTGTTAGTCTGCCATTTTGGAAGATAGCATCAAATGAAAAAATATCCATTTTACATTATATCTCTAAAACTATCAAAGCAATTCTCACCCAACTTTGCAAGTAAGTAATTCTATGACACTTCAGGTAAACCGAAGTAAGTGAACTTAGGTACTTATTTTCAAAATAGTGACCATAAAAATCTTTTAGGTTTATTTGGTACATCACTATAAGCCAACCATTTAACCAATTTCGACAAAATTTTGTATGGTGAAAGTATCTATTCAAGCAATATATATGCTAACACACAGCCACTTTGTAAGATAGCCCCATATGAAAAATTAAGTTTTTTTGTTATATCTTGTAAACAATTACCCGATTCCTACCAAATTTGGCAAACAAGTATTACTGCAGCAGCAGATATTAAATGATATGATTCAGGTATGTCAAAAAATTATTTTCAAAATGGTGTCTACATAGGCATCAAAACAATGTATCAATTCCAACTTAATTTTGTATGCTGGCAGTATACCTACATTACAACTATCAAATGTGTCTACACTGATCATCTTTAGTTCACCATTTTGTAAGACAAGCCACGTGAATTAATAAAGTTTTTAAGTAATATCTCGGGAAACAATTACCAGATTTCTACCATATTTAACAAACATGTAATGTAAACTGGTATGATTTAAGTAGGTCACACACTTATTTTCAAAGTGGTGGTAATTACTGAGAATAAGGGCTTTTCTGAAAATAAAATAAAAATCACGGAAAGTGGTATATTTCTACTCTACTTATTACACAGAACACGAACATACTAGGGTCTTTAACGTATGACTAGTTTCATATAATATGTGCCCACCTAAACTAACAGAACCTAACCCCACGATGAGTGAATCACTATTTTACATTTTTTAACTAACCTAGGATTGTAGGGTTTTAAACTAACCTAGGATAGTAGGGTTTTAACTAACCTCGGATTGTAGAATTTTAAACTAACCTCAGATTGTAGGATTTTAAACTAACTTAGGAGTGTAGGGTTTTACACTAACCCACGAATGTAGGATTTTATGAATTTAAAGGAACCGTAAAACACACCAAAAGAATATCAATTAACTCGCCTACGTAGGCAACTGGTAGAATTCCTCTGTCAACGGCCAATTCAACCTTACCTTACTCGACGAAACACCATGTTCCACTAACATGCCACATACGCGAATATAACACCTGAAGCACTCGTTCATAGCCAAATATTACGAACTGAAGCACTCGTTAATAGACTAATATAACGCACAAAAGCACTCTTTCTTGCTTTCTCCGTTTTAAATCTGCCTGATTGGAACATCACGACCGACGCCGGAAAATCAAAATGAAGCTGTTTGAAAAATTGTCCGTTAAATCACATGTGATGCGTCGCCATGACGTAACATAACAATATCTTCAAGCCAATAAGGTGACGGCAGGAATCATGACGTAACCAAACATAATAATGACAGAGGTAAACAAAGCGCCGAGCAACTGGTACTTTTAACTATTTTATCTTATACGTTCTATTTATTTTAACGTGACCCCCTTCTGAATACGAACTAGGTAAGCTGTCCATTAATGTTACCTTTGTTGGTCTAGGACGTTTCGTTCAGAAAAGCCCCTAAACTGGATAATTACCCAATGAGTGAATCACTTTTTTTTACATTTAAATCTAACCTAGGATTGTAGGGTTTAATCTAACCTAGGATTTTAGGGTTTTAATATAACCTAGGATTTTAGGGTTTTAATATAACCTAGGATTGTAGGGTTTTAATCTAACCTAGGATTGTAGGGTTTTAATCTAACCTAGGATTATAGGGTGTTAATATAACATAGGATTAGAGGGTTTTAATATAACCTACATTTTAGTCTAATCTAGGATTTTAAGGTAACAGTAAAACACACCCAAGTATATGAATTAACTCACCTAGGTTGGTGGCGGGTACAATTCCACTGTCCTTGGCCAATTCAACTACTGTTGTGCACCTTACCTCACTCAACAAAACACCATGAACTACTAAAACGCCCAAGTAACACCCGCCACATAGAAGACTATAATGCACAGAAGCACTCTTACTTGTACCCTCCATTCTTAAATCACAAGCCTTTGCAGGGTCGGATTCGGACGACACAACTCACGAACCGCACTGTATTGCATCTAAACAGCAACTGAATGCAGTTCACGTCTGCGCCAACAGCATTACATGGCTATTCAACATGGCGTCCGACGTAAACAAAGCGGCCAAACTCCTCGTATTTTAACTATTTTATTTAGTACGTTCTACTTATTTTACCATTACGCCCTCTTTAATATTACAAAGGTAAGCTGTGCAGAACCCATTTATGTTACTTTTGTGGGTGTACTATACTTCCTTCAGAAAAGCCCCTATTCTCAATAATTACCAAATTAAGTTTTTATGTCATATCTCAGGAAGCAATCAACCCATTCTTACCAAATTCAGCGAAGGAGTTGTATTGTAGTAGGCCATATAACAATATGCATCTTTAATTGTGACAAGACACTTATTTTCAGAATGACAGCTATAAAATCATTTTAACTTAGCTTGCTATATCTATGAAACTATGTAATCAATTTTAACTTTTCTTTGTATACTGGCAGTGTACAATCATTGAATGTGCGGTTGATATTAAGTTTAGTGACTTTTCTGAACGAAACGTCCTAGACTAAGAAAAATTGCATTATTGGGTTCTGCACAGCTTACCTAGTTTATATTCAAGAGGGTGTCATGTTAAAATAAGTAGAACGTATTAAATAAAATAGTTAAAATTACTAGTAGTTCACTGCTTTGTTTACAGTGGACGCCATGATTTTTGGTGACGTAATGATCCCTGCAGTCACCGTATTGGCTCTTGGGTATTGTTACGTCACCGTAACGGAAATTTTTGAAAAAGCTCAGTAGCCATTCTGTCTTTGGCAGTGTGTGTCGCGACGTCCCAATCCAGCGGATTTAAAACTGAGAAAGCAAGAAAGAGTGCTTCTGTGCGTTATATTTGCTATGAACGAGTGTCAGTGCGTAATATTCTGCTATAAACAAGTGCTTCAGTGCGTTATATTCGCGTATGTGTCTATATAGTGGAACATGATGTTTCATCGAGTGAGGTAAGGTTGAATTGGTCGTTGACAGAGGAATTGTACCAGTTGCCTTTTAGGTGAGTTAATTGATATTCTTTTGGTGTATTTTACAGTTCCTTTAAATCCCTAAAATCCTAAATTCATAGTTTAGTGTAAAACCCTACAATCCTAGGTTAGTTTAAAACCCTAAAATCCTAGGTTAGTTTAAAACCTTACAACCCTAGGTTGGATTAACACCCTACAATCCTAGGTTAGATTAAAACCCAGCAATCCAAGGTTAGTTTTAAAATGTAAAATAGTGATTCACTCATCGTGGGGTTAGGTTCTGTTAGGTTAGGTATGCACATGTTATGAAATTACTTATACGTTAATGATCCTAGTATATTTATTTGTGTTCTGCGTAATTAGTAGAGTGGAAATATACCACTTTTCGGGGGGGGGGGGGGTTNTTACCAGCTATATATAAGTTGCACTACATATGTCTACCTCATTTTCTACAAGGAATCTGCTCCCAAAATATTTCCAGCAAGCTTCCGAACAGCTTACACATATAAAAACTAACAGTAATTTTAATTTGTTAGTTTTTAAAAAAAAATTAATTTCTGCTACTGTTTAAAATTTTAATCTCTCCAAATCAAGACAATAAAACTGTGCCCATGTACAAATACAGTAATGTATTGGACCAATGCAGAAAAATTGACCAAAAGAAAAAATTCCATTTAATAAACTGTTAACATTATCACCACTGGTAACCGTTACATAAATCCGTTTTACACTTTAAAAACAATTACTCTTGTTCCGAAGTTATTTGCTGCACTCTTAATTGCCACAGGAGATCTTATACATTTTGAAACAAGATAACTACTAGCACTACACTTAACAGGGATTTTTACTTAAGCATCGGCAACTTACCCTATCTTGCTTGCACTTTTGTCATCATCATAAAAGAAAGTGCGTAGTTTCTCTGCTACCACTCCACCTGAAACAACCCACAAGTTATTTAACTGCAGAAGGCCTACTGTAATATGAACAAAATATGTGCCATAACTAGAGTTGTCAACTTTTTCAGATTTACACCACACGGGACACTTCTAATATTTTGACTCACATCTCACTCCAATGAAATGAAAGAAAATTTATATTAAAAAAAGAAGAGTTTCAAGTACTATCTGCAATGTGTAAAAGTCAGTGTTGTACAGACACTGGAATAAAATATAACGTACGTATTTCAGCAAACACTACTTACATGAACTGATTTGTAGATGAAGCCAACTGTCTGCAAAATCATAACTATCTGTTGCCATTGGCTTAGAGCAACAGAGTGAATGTACTTGTAATAGTGGAAGTGGTAAATTACTGACACTGTGTCTATTAATGTTCAGTTTATTTTCGAAAAAACCCAAGCTATGGGATATAAGACTTCCCATCCTATGTCCACACAGGATAATTATTTCAGCCCCAGCATATGGGTAATACTGTACAATACGGAACAGTTGGCAACCCTAGCAGTAATTTCACCGTCACTGCTCCAACAATACATTACCTTGCCAAAACCAGCAGGCAGGGCTGTAGCTACAAAGCGGCAAGCTGTGTGCAGTGCCAACCTCCTTTGTATGCCTTACAGTGCACCAGCATGAATAACCAAAACATTGCTTGTAAATAACACCTGGGAACGTCTTTTTGTAAGATATACTGTATGTATATTTTTTCTAGAACTTCCACCTGACATAGTACAATCCTTTCGTGAATATAAACAAGGTAAGCCTTGACCAATTCAACGGAATTAAATTATACTCCAACATTTCTCAATTACTATGGTTTATACCTATAGTATAACTGTATCGCGTCTGCATAAATATACCACGTGAATCACATTTTGTGAATTGAGGTTTGCTTTCCAAAGCTATTCTCGCATTAAACATGATTCAGCAAACAGATATAAATATATATATGACACAAATTTTAAGCATGTTACCACAAAAGTACCCCGATCTTCATAACCCTGTTCACTATCACATTTCATGATATATACTGCAAATTACATGATCCCCCATGAAATTCATATTAATGTCTATATAAACCATTTTCAGGTATTATTTTGATGTTTATCAGAAAGGCCCTTATTCTTAATAATTACATTTTCCTACACTAGGTTTCAACAGATTCACTTTACTGCACACACTTAAAATTTTGGCTGCTTCTGCCCTGCCTATGAAATTTTTAGACATATCAGGTAGGCACCTGATCATTAAACTTAAGTAAATAAAATAAAGAATTTTTTTTCTTCAAATTATTTTGTTACTATTAGATCTTTATAATTATGAGACTTTTTAAATTACGATCAAATTAGCCAATAAAAACAGTTTTGTGGTTAATACACAAAGAAATACAGATTAAAACTAATGATATAATGAAATTTTAAATACGGCCCCTGTAAATGTTCTTAGCCTTATTGATGATTAATAATGTGAGTCAAAACTTTATAAAAATAATTTTATTTAAAACTCTATAAAAAAATATATACTATACAGACTTTTAACTTCTATTAAAGTGTGATGATTTGGGGACACTAGTGCAACAGCACAACACACTCATTACCATAGATAGTTTGAACACTTTAATTAAAAAGCTTGAAACGATACAAAATATGTTTATGGAAAATAAAATACTAACTCTTGCATATTATGTTAATTTACGTCAAATCGAGTTACATAACAGGTGGCAGTAAACATTTTTGATTATAAACATGCTGGCCATTCTAATTAATCACACTTGCTAATGATACCCCATAAATCAAATTGATAAATATAGGCTGGTAGACAAAAGTGGCATAAACAACAACTACCACAGTCAAAACATTTTCTAAATATAATTAATTGCAACAGTTAAAATCATTACAAGAGGCCCAAACTAATTTCAATTAACAATTAATTTCCTTGTACTTCACACTGCATTTCTTCAAAACGAAATTTTATAATTTAATGAATTACTGTGCGTTTAATTAAATTATGGCATTACACTTGCATTTTAAAAAAGTCTCAGCGTTCGCTTTTATTATAAAAAAAAACTACCAAACTTTGTTTAATCACGTCACCACTTCTGTATAAATAAACCAAACTCTAACAACAAACACAACAGACACTTGAGTAAAATAAACATTGTCCAACAATGCATGTTTTCAATATGCCTGGCCGATTTGACTTCCCTCGATAATTCCTTGATATGTCTACCGTGCGCCAAGATTATTTTCAAAACATTCAATAAAAAAAGCCAACTTACAGAGTTGTGATTCTAATATTCATCAGAAAATCTGATAATGTGCCCTGTTATTATACGGCATCATTTTTTTCTGAACACAGATTCAAAGTAAAAATCAGAACTATTACAACAATGACTCTAACAACACACGCACAAAACGTTTAAAATGTCAACCATGTCAAATGTTGAGGCAACTGACATTTCATAGCTCATAGAAATAACACACAGGATCGTGGATGGTAATTCTAGTGTAAAAAAATAATTGAAAAAGAAAGAATAGAATTTTTTGTGGTGTATAGACGCAATGTATGAGACAAATTAAAAGGATGTAAAAATTGATTTACAAATACAGAACAAAAGTGATTTTCACTATCTCCTTATTAAAATCCGGGGACCCCCAAAGCAAATTACGAATTGTATAACAATTTAAATCATATGTAACCATTACCCCAGTGTATACAAGGGTTATATGTATGTATTTGCTTTCGAGGTACTGAAAAGAATCACTATGAAATTATTTCAAAATATCATAAAAATTATTGGGTCATAATTGTATTACTTTTTTGATATGTAAATATTAACAGTAATAAATGCCAAGCATTATGTAATGTATTCCAAAGGTGTATATGCACATTTCATCTATTCCATTTACAGTCGAGGGAAATTCTGTTTCGGCAGGCAGTAATCAACCGCAGTTACCGTGGCTCGGGGTAAACCAACTTTGGAAGCCTAACATTTTACTGCAATTATATGCTGCCACCCCCAGGTCGCATGGTGGCCGTGGTGTCGAAGTACGTGCTATGGAAAGGAGTGCGGCTGTGGTGCATGTCATCGAGCAAACACATACTAGGGCTTGGTTACATCTTGTTTGATATGTCACATGCACATGCCACCTGTGCGTGCTCCCAGCCCTTGATAACGAATAGTAGAGCCAGAGTATTAGTGGTGCAAGCGAGGTGATGACCAATTAGATTGTTAGTGCAGGACTGTCATTTTGAAGTCACATAATGAGGAGTGGTAATGCTACAGGAGGTAGCAGTGATGCACCTTGCTGCATAATTTAGCACTGGCCTTTGCACTCAATGTTTGTGAATGAAGTTACAAAGGTATTGGTAGTACTGTCTGTAACCAGAACAATTGCATTCATTTGCATGCAGTTTGAAAGACTGTTGACACTGGAAATACAGACACACGTTACAACACTGTTTGTAGCTGTCACGTGGAGTTTCTCGCACAGCAGTTACAGGTACTGCCAACACAGTGTTTCTGTGAACACTATGCTGCTTACCTGTAAGCTGTAAGTGTGGGCTGCCTGTAGCAGAGCTGCTATGTGAAGTGGTGGCCGATATGTAGGGCACCATGGTGCCGATGTTTGTTGCCATTGTCAGCATACTGGTGGTTTCGTGGTGGTGGGACACATCCATTGTAGTTAGATTTATATGCAGGTGGCATGAGCCAGGGAGTGTCACTCAGATGAGTGCCCGACACGCCGAGGCAGATTACAGGTATGCTGTGGTGATGATGTGGCATCAGAGATGGGTTCGCTGCACTGCATCGTGATGTACAGAGGTGACAGTGGGTAGTGAGGAGGCGGTGCCCTGGAAATGACCGTGCTTACACTGGCAAACCACTCCTCAACCAGAAAGCCAAAGCCTGTAAAAATGTTCGGCGCCTCGGCTCTGGCTGACCACGTGTTCGGAAATCACTAGAACAGCCCTGCGCAGAGTCACCTGTGGGCCGCAAAACTGTAAGATGAAAATCTCCCCTGCCAAAGAAAGGTTTTTGGGAGGGGAGGTGTAGGAGATACCCTCTGGAGACAACGATAAAAAATGGTTCAGCTAAAATATAAGACTTACAGAATGACTAGATCAGTTATCTGGTTAAATGCAGGTCTCCCGGGTATGCTGCCACCTACTAGCGCATTACAAGTGGAAATGCTGGACGCAATATTGCTGACATCACTGGTTGCATTTGACTGAAAACGAGGGCGAGCAACGGTAAACAGCAAATAAAAAATACGTACACCATAAGCCATTAAATTCAGAACACAATTAAACAAAATAATAAACTAAACATAGCACTGAAAAAATATTATATCACAAGTATATATTAGACACACTGCAGGGTGAGTGGGAGCGAGGAAACATGTTATGCTTATTATATTTTATATAAAATAAAAATGGGATGTCGACCGTAAAAGACCTCTAAAAACATAAACACTGCAAGCACTGATCACAAGACTGCTGTAAAACATTCATTAACCAAACAAAATTATTTTGACCTCTCCTTGTGGTGAGTTGCGAGGTTTCCTACTCTTGAGTCACTGAGTCTTACCAGCCTGAAACCTCACTTTTCTCTTCTCGAGACAGTCTGCTGAAAAGAAAAACATGGCCACCTCTCACTCCCTACTGAACATAAAGGCAATATTCCCACACTAGATAAAGAGCACAACTACAGCTCTAACACGCAACACTGTGGAAACCGCACACAGCTTGTTTCCCACGTCGATCTCCATCTCGGGGTTGGGCCAGTTGCTATTGACGTCCATATGTCAGGTTAGAGCTTCGATATCGGGAGGAGGAATGAAGACATATTTCGTACTGTAATGTACTGCATGGAAACAAAATAACATTATCTCACTTTGAAAATAGTTTTTAAATAACAATTCAGGTTAGGTCCCTCCAGTAAAATGTTTGACAGTGTGGCACATTTTCAAACACAATCCAGATTATTTGATGAAATTTATTGCAAGGTACAATGCTAAGTAATTAAGGCCTCTTAATTATATCCGAGTCACTAATCAAATCGAGAGATGTATGCTCTCAAAGGTCAAACATCAAGCAAAGCTGTTATGTAGACATCAACTGTATTAAAAATAAGTATACCAGTTTTTATTTTGTGTAATCTAAACTACATGACATAACAGAACACGCATATCAAAAGCATCTAAACATCATAAGTTAATTTGTTGTTTCTTCAGTGCCAATTTTATGAGAGTTATAGGGAGAGAACATGTACATTTTTTCATCGAGACATTAGACTGAAAATCGGGCACCGAGTTGCCTAGGCATGAAGCCATTCATTTGATTTCGTTCTTATAATGTAAACATTAAGGCAAACAGAGACGCATTTAGTACTATGTGCTACAGAGCATATTTATAGTTCTTGTATTGTAAATTTTATATTAATTTCAGAGTGCTCATCCATCACGACCAGCATGTGTACTTACACTCATGGCTGCGACATCAGAGCGCAGTACGCATAAAGGCAACACCAGGCTTCGTAGCGCCCCTGATCAGGATGAATACAAACAACATATGTTTTGAGCATAACAAAGACTGCCCATGGTTAGAAGCGTACCACAACAAATTAATATATCATCAATTCAGACATAGAGGAATGGGAAAACAGCCTAGCCACCTGGGTGACTCAGCCACGACCCACAACAGTAGAGCAGCCAGTAAGTAATCAACACGATGTATTTCGTAATTGCTTCCCACCAGAATTTTGCACGAGTGACAGTGTATCTACAACGTCTCTACTATTCCCCAAACCTGGCCTCACATCATATAGTGCCCTTCCAGGGTGGCTAGAAAAGCCATTTTTTTCATATGCCATTATCTCAAGAACAATGGAACCAGTCCAGTTTGGCTAACTAAGCTACGTACGTTCTCATATACCAGTGTCTCACGATTATGGTGCTCTTCAAGTGTGGCTTGCAAAGCCACTTTTTAAATTTTTAAAAAATTCATTGTGCAGAAATGTGTGGCTACAAAAGTCATTTTTCAACATTTTGCTACTTTTGGAAAACTTTCCAAAGGTAACATTTTCAATTACTAAAAAGTTGTTTTCAAACAGTTTTTAAATATTTCAAATGTGCTAGACATCGTGACACTCAATCAAGGGCATTCTAAATGTGTGACGTGACCCACTACCATACGCCTGTCAGTACTATTACTGTCAGAGCATGCACTAGCATGACGAGGGTCCGAACCGTGCCGCCAAGATGCATAATGGAAAACAGCTGCCAGGAAACGAATGATCGAGGTAGAGCAGCTGGGCATCACCTACCCACAGGTAAGCAACAGTGAACCTCGACAGACCCCACAGAAAATACTCTTATCACAACTCTGCATCAGTAAAAACCAAGTGATCCTTATTCCTGTTTCACTAAAAAATAAACCGTGCCACACTCTAATAGACACAGCCGCTTCACATATTTTTTTCCGTTTCAACCTAGTGGACATGAGTCAAATAAAGCAAACAAATCATACAGTACAACTCGCAATAACCCTCCACACTGGTGAAGCAATATTCACAATAACCAAAACAGTGCATATTCGGGACATTGAGACAAAAACAGGTTTCGTATAAAATTTCTTAACGGAGTATGCAATTTTAGGCTTATCGTGGCTAACAGAGCAGAACACAATGATAGAACCAGCTGCAGGACTAATCCACTTCGGGAAGAAGGAACGCCGAACTATGTATAATTTAGATCCGCGGAACACTAGTGCAATACTGGACGTGTAGCTGGACGAGCTCGACTACGTCGTACAGTCCGAGTACCCGGACATTTTTCAGTGCCTGCTAAGCGGGCGTCGTGATGTTTTCGCAGCCGCCGACCCCTTGTGTCGAACCAATGTGGCAGAACACTGTATCTCACTCACGCACTCAAAACTAGTGTATACACCATCATACCATTAACAACCACATCAACACCACATAATTAAGGAGCAAAATCAAGAAATGCTGGATCAAGGAATTATTGAGCTGACTAGCAATTCTGAAATCACCTTAGCTCCAAAAAACTATGGGACCTGGAGATTATGCATAGACTTCCGGCCACTCAACCTCATCAAAGAAAATGAACCATCTCCATTTTTCAACATCAATGATGCACTCAACGGGCATGGCCATGTCAAGGTTCTAACATCACTTTGCCTCTGTAGTGGTTACTGACAGATACCTGTTACACCCGAGGATCGTCCTAAGACTGCCTTCACCGCTCCCGAAGGACACTGCATCCAGTTCAGGGACATGCCTTTTGACCTGAAAATGGATCTGGCAACATTCCAGTCCATGATGGTGCAAGTACTCAATGGCTAAGTATGTGAGTTCACAATGGCCTATCTTGACGATGTTGTAAAATGGTCCGAGTCGTGGGAAGATAAAGTGCGACATCTATCACTCGTCCTTGAACACCTTGCTATAAACTGTCTCACTTGCACAAACAAAAAATGTCACCTCGGGAAGGCATGTATACAATTTTTGGGGCACCTTGTTGACGAAAATGGTAACCGCCCTACCCCAGAGCAGCTGAGTGTAATTGACGAATACCCTCAGCCAACCACAGGTAAGCAATTACGTAAATTTTTCCGCTGTATTAATTTGTTAGGTGAGTACATTAAAAATTTGGCTGTAATAATGGCTTTGTTAAACAATTTGTTAGCACCTGCTCAAAAATTCAAGTTGACTAAGTAACATTCCAAGAGCTTCACTCAAATAAAAACTAGTTTCTGCAACTGCCCATCATTATAACGACACGACCCGAAGCCGCCACTTATATTTACAAACAGACACGAGTGGACATGGGCTAGGCACCACCTGTATCAGCAAAGTGACGATGGTTTTAAACATATCATGTACTACAGAAGAGTTAAGTTCAGTACCGTAGAACATCGCTATGATGTAAACGAAATAGAATGCCTAGCATTGGTTTGATCAGTAAAACGATACAGGAGTTTTGTGAAGTATCAACGCTTCACCTTGACATGGTCAAGCTTGGACACGGGTAGATTCCACGTCCCGTGCTGGGAAAACCAACTTGACCCGCGGTGTTGCCAGAGAGTATGGTTTAATAATTATGTTCCCGTCGCCACAGCTCTGCGATGAGCTGATGAGATGAGGGTAATTTCAGTCGACGGCCTAGGGGACTTTGGTCAACACTCCGTCACACACGATGGCGAGGCTGTAGGCCGCTTCGCCCGCCTTAATTAATTACAAATAAAATACTTACGAACGATGCTTGTTGAGGTATTTATTACCTGAGGCTCATTGCTGCACACACAACTATAATACAAAACACGTGGCCTTAATGGCCCGGAAACCGTGAGCGACCACGTGGTCTTAACAATGTGAAACTCGAATGCACTTAACAATTCTCCGAATAAGAATAACATCGCTCTCCCCTTGGCGCTATACAAGTAAAATAATGAAACAGATAGAATAATGATTCAGCTTATGACGTCGATGCTGATGGATACAAGTTCAACTGATGATGTCTGCACCGAGGGCCTCTGTGGTGCAAGAGATTTACACGTCTGGATGAATTGAAGTGCTGACAAGAACTGGGGNGAAGCTACCTGAGCGCAGCCGACGCCACGCTGTGAAGCGATTAAGTACAAGATACACTAAAAAATAATAATGAAATGAAAGGGACATGAATTAATTTTAACTACGATGACATAATTTTCCCTTAAACAATACACAATAAAAAATTATTATACTAATTCTAAATGTTTCCATCCTACCAGCCACAGTACTGCCAAATGTAAAATGTCACATGTCTTTGGCTGAGTCTGTGTAGAATGTCTCCAATGATGAAAAAACAAATGATATTAATTATATACGCTGAGTACATACACTGACACTATTAATATATACCCTGATGAAATACACTGATGACATAATAACACGGAATAAATTAGAACCACTGATGCACTTGCACTGATACTACCATGCACACCCTCACTCGTGCCCACAAGCTTGTCGGTGTGGTGTGTCTGGTGTGTGGACAAGTCTGTGCCAGTCATAGTGGGCATAAAGGACTTGTGAGCGCGCAGTTCACATCAACCTTGTTAACAGATAGCAGATGCCTTGTCTGGTTACATAATACGAAAGAAGCCTGCAGTAATCTCACATACTGGGCTTTATTCCTACAATTGTTTGACTTTGAAGTGCAACACATGCCGTAAGCTGAGAATCAGCTGGCCGACACGCTCTCAATGTCACCGGGTGACACAGTGGTGCGAGACGAGGAAGAGTGGGAAGCAATTCTCCCTTCCAACTCCGATGGAGCCATCGACTGCTAGCAACGATGCAGTTACATGTGCACAGCTGTTTTCCACATTCCCAAACCCTACAATTACAGATTTTTATGCACATGCAATTCAAGTACAACAAACTTGCCATGTAACACACAACCTGTTGTAAGAGTGCGCAACAAAAATCAACGAGCGATGGTGTGTAATAGACGGACGTTGAAAAACATGGACCAACAATAATAGTGAGCACAATAGATCGCGCAAGATACTGAGGTAGTCAGTCTCCCAGGTGCAATGCAAATGCAACATAATGCCCAACTACATTTCTACTGCCCAGGAATTTCTCGGGAAACGCTCCAGCATGTTCGTTTGTGTGTTGCATGAAACTGTCTGAAAAGTTAATGTACTGTAGTTACCCAGAAAAACGTGCCACGCTTGCCCGCAGAACCTTTTGAGACTATAGCTCTGAACTTGATGGGCCCATACCTACATACCAAAATGGAAAAAGTTTATTCATGTTGTGACTGATCTCTTCTCGAAATAAGTAGAAGCCTACCCTATTTCCAGTGTGCGAGCAAAATATGTTGCCAAACATCTGGATACCTTTTTTTCCACATTGGGGATACCTATGCGTATTGTTGTCAGACAATTGAGCACTGTTCACCAGGTGTAAATGGTGTGAGTTCTGTACTAGGAGGGAATTCTGCATAACTCCACCACTGTTTATAATCCACATGCCAAACCAACAGACCACCGCAATCAAGAGCTGAAAACACAACTGCAGCTGTGCGTAAGTGACAATCACGCATTTTGGGCTAAATAACTTCCACTTCTCCGAGAGTTCGCTCATGCACATTAAGGTCACTTAAGCTACCCCGAGAGTAGTAAAATCCGCAGGCACCACCAGCGGGCACTACGGCAGGCATGCGAGTATCAGAATTAATACGTCGCACAGTGGTTGCCTACAAATACTCGCACACCAACTCCACTCCAACCCCGCCAGCTGGTACACGTAAGAATTCACCAGCTGTCTGTGGCTGCCAAAAATGTATGTGTGTGTTAGACCCCGAAATGGAGCGAGCTGTACAAGATCGTCAGCATACTGGGTAAAACTACTTATCAACTTCGTGTAGGAAGACGACATCTAGAAACTGTACCGCGATGACCTACGAAGCACAGATGTCCATCTGGACCCTACTGTACTTGATGCACCAGCGGCACCACTGAGCGATGGCTCAACAGACGCCCAACATATCAAACCTGCAAGTAGCTCAGACGCCTTGGTGCCTGAGCCCACGAGCAACAGCAACTTCCGGCGCCTGTTCCAGCCATGTTTTGTATTTTCTTGTGTTTCTCCTGAAAATTTGGACTGGGTATTGGCGGACATCCACCATTTTCTTCAGTTGGTTTTTTAGTGCTGCCAGAGGTGGTCACGCTTTTCATGCATCATGGACTTCACCCTCAGAGGCAGAACCACCTCCAAATCCCACCAGCTCAAAAGTGCAGCGATCGTAACACCGATATTGTTAATTGGCTGTGCACAATTTTATAACATCTTACTTTGCCAACACGTCGTCATTGTTGAAACAATGTACTTTTCTTTTAGGAGGAATTTTTATAGTTAGTAAAACGGACTGTTTGGTAAATTCAGTGTTATGTAACTGCCGGCCGCTTCACAGCCATATAATTTTGAGTATTTTACCCACTATTGCACCGCACCCCCGATCAGTGTTTTATGGGGTTTTGGCATGTGAGACAGCCACTTAACTGTTTCAGGTGTAAATTAGCGATGTGGGAATAGGCCTACATCCTCACTAGGTAGACAGGTGTAACTCTCAAAAAATATGTCATCATCTTACCAATACTTGAGCGGTCGGGTATAGTAATGCGGCCGTCGTCCGGCGACTATGTTAAGAAAAGTCACAATATTACACAATAATCCTATTTCGAATAGAATGAACGCCAGTTCACTGGATGAGCACGAAGTCACCCTTCTTAGGATCATAGGCCGAATGACCACGTTTCTGTATCCCCTGACACACTCTGTACAAATTTACAGGAAAACATAATACATAGCCGGGGTATTCAAGCTCCCCAGCACTCCTTAGTATTACCTTTTTTCTTATAAATGAAGGATGCCTCCTTGAGGCGTCGATGACTTCCTGGATAGGGCCAGGGTCCGAAATACAACACTTAATGAGGACTCACACGTTTTTGTTAACTCAAGTTAATTTTATTGCCAGATAGTTTAAACAGTTACATGTATACAATGCAAATTAAAAGGGACCTGACTCACAAGGCCTCCCAGCGGCCATTACTGTACAAAAAGGCCAATAACTGCGCAAAAACTTACAATAGTAATTAAACCACTGGGTTGTTAAATTGTGCTGATGGTGGGGTACTACGAACGTGGGGAAGACTGTTGGTAAACTAAATAAAACTTCCAGTAAATTACATTAACATAATGCAGTTATGTGTTCAAAACAAAGTATGAAAGTCCCCAGCGATGCGACGCATGTTCAGCACTTAACACCTGTGGAATCAAACTACCGGGGGTAGTGTGTGAACTGTATCCTTATTGAAGCTCGCGCCAACCTACGTGGTAGCATAGTTTACCTACCTCATTACATGAACATGTAAAACGTACAGACAATACGGCCCTTCAAAATTCGGCATGGACATCCCTTAGCTTGAGGAGAGTTCAGAGTAATTTCTTAAGCACTTATTTAAAAAGAAAACATAATCATGTGGTGTCTTGTAGAGCACATGGGAAATTTAGGTATGGTAAGTTTTGGGGCACTTAATGACCAGAATGGTCAGGTTGATAGTAAGAGAAATTATTTCCCACATCACTTATTAGCTTGATTAGATGCACAATTGAACTCAAAAAACTATATAGAACACATAAAAAATCCTAGTCTTGCTCCTCTACACCTCATTAAATAGGCACAGGGCAATCATTTATTATGCAAATACTTCACAACCCCCTAAGGGTGAATTTCACGAACATTTACCAGTGAGCGATACATTCTAATGCTATATAATGCACCTTTTAACACTTGATTCCTATCCTAATTGCACAGATCCCTCTAGGGACACCACAGGCACTCGGTCTGATCACTCTGTATTGGGTCATGACCCGTTCGCAAGTGAACGATGTGGACATGCATCTCGATGGACGATGTGCATGTTTCAAGGGCCGCACTGGTGAAGCGACTGTAGGCCGATGACGTGATGACAGTGGCGGAGCAGACCGCGCAGGAGCAGTTGACGTCAAATCCCCTCCCCTATGGGTGGCTCCTGTCCCAGCGGGCAGGTGCGTATCAAGGCCGTGTGGTGCAGCAGTTGATTGAGCAGCGCTTTGACCGCGGGAGCAGGCGAATCTGTGATATGATCTGTACAGACCTGGTTCACCCTGCTGCAGGGTTGCATGCCAACTGGTGTTGGTTCAACTTACTCTTTGCAGGTGAGATCTTACTTGTTCGGTGGAGTCGGTCACCTGGTTCTACACCTGCTCGGCAGGTTGGAGCCCCTTCTACCATAGAGATGCTGTCGCTGGTACTGCTGTTGCTGCTGTACCTCTGCTCACTAGCATCGATGTCATTGAGGATGCTATGGCTGTCATGTCGAAAATATACTCAACCCGAAACTGGACCTGGCTAACGATGAGTCGCGTCACCTGGCAGTCTGGAACGAGGCACGTAGCAGTGCGGGTGTGACCCGGCGAAACTCTGCCGTCGCAAGGCTGGGCGCCGCGGCATCTGGTATTCGGTCGTCATTCCGGGTGCTCTCTGTGGAGTCAAACTTCCCCACAGCTCGTGGCACCACCATGGCAGCTGACGACCCAGATGTCCTTGAGGGCATCGGTGTTGGTGGACCTGGTAGTCCATGCATGCCTGATTCTGGTGATTGGCATCCCGTATCGACCAGGATTACTTCGGTCGGGTGCTTCTGACTGGTGCTACCTTGGGGTTCCATGGCGCCCGGTGTTGGCACCTCCGGCGCAGCCAGTGGGTCCTCACGATGGAATTTAACTTGCCTTTGCTTTCCCATCTGGATGATGTAATCGGTATTACCCACTCTTTGTACCATTGTGTGGTGTTCTCTCCAGAGGGGGGTAAACCCGGCACAGAAATTGGAATGGGCGGCCGACTGATGATGTTCTCGCACATAGATGTGTTGTGCAATTTGAAGCTCTTTCCGGGGTCGTGTGGTTTCTTGCAGCTACTGTTGCACGTACCGTTCCTTTCGTTCGCTGGCCCATTCGAGCCTCTGCCAGTGATGTCCTTCTCATGTCTGCATTTCTGAGGATCCTGAGTAGGTGGTTTGTTGTGGGTATGCATATTCCCCGGGTCGTGTTTTACCATGTCTGTATAGTACATTTGCTGGTGAATGGGACATGGCATCGTTCTGTCGGTTTCCCAGACAGAACAGAATCTGTGGGACGTGGGTAACCCAGGTAGTGTGGTCATCCCTCACGCGAAGTCGGAACTGTGCTTTGAACTCTTGGTTCCTTCGTTTTGTGGGATTCAAGTGTGACTTGTTCACTGCCATTGTTTAGTGTACTGCCTACTATTTGGTGCAGAGTTCCTGTCATACCTTTGGGTAACCACATCACACAATGAAATAATTNTGCTTTTCCCTGAACTGCAGTCTGTTGTCGGAGATGGATACCTTTGGGTAACCACATCACACAATGAAATAATTCTGCAATGCTCCAGCTACATTTTTGAGTTGGGAACTCAGGAGGGGATAAGCCTCGCACCTCCTGGTGCAGAAATCCATCACAACCAATAAAAATCTCTTGCTGTTTGGGACGCGGGGATATGGTACCATCAAGTACAAGGCGATGGTCCCTAAGGGTTTCTGTGGTATACGGTGTTGCTGTTGAGTAATGTCATCGACACTGCCCATTTTCAGGTGGTTACATGTTTCGTAGACACGTATAAATTCCCGTATTTTTTGGGTGAGCCCTGGCCAGAAATAGTCTGCTAATATGTTCTGCTTGGTTTGCGTGACTCCTGGGCATCCCACCAGGTGGCTGGCTTGCGAGTCCTTAATGTTAATTATTGGTACTCTAGATGTTAGCCATAGTGTTATAGTGCCCATACAATAGCCATGAATTCCCTCTCATTCACACTGTGGTTGCCTTTGTGTGGGGAAATCTTCGCGCAACTGTAGTCTATGAATCTACGTTCCCCGTCATTATTGTATTGAAATATAATGGTACCAAGCCTCTCTTGACTGGCATCTGTTTGCAGATATAATGCCTCTGGGGTTCTAACCAGGGCAGTTTGTCACGCTGTTGGAATTTGTATTTGAATTCATCAAGCTCGTTTTGGGCCTAGTCGTTCCACTGGAAACCATGTTGTGTTGACAATGGGGCAGTTAGTGGGGCTGTTATCGTGACGAGATATTGATTGTAGCGCCTTAACCAGTTTATAAATCTAAAAATTTTTCGCAGTAGTTTGCAGGTGTTGGGTGTGGGATAGTCTTGAATTAGCCTCAATTGTTCGTGGTTGGGCTGGATACCCTTGGAATCGACCATATGGACCAAGTATTGAAGACATGTTTTCCATATGTGACATTTTCTGTTGGCACATGTTAACCCATTCACTCCAAGATGAAGGACAGGTGTTGTACGTGTTCTTCTCATGTTATTGATCATATCACGTCATCTTGGTATGCGACCATACACTCCCCTATCAGACCATCCAGGATGCGGACCATCATGCTCTGGAAAGTGGAGGGGGCACATTTCACCCCAAAGATCATGGTGCAAAATTGAAAACAGCTGCCATCGGGGGCCATGAATGCGATCTTGTGATGGTCTTCGGGTCGTACTGGTACTTGCCAATAGCCACTTGTCAGGTCAAGGGAAGATAAAATCTTGGTATCTCCTAACACGTTTAGTGCAGTGTTCACACTGATTAAGGGTGGGGGCACACTTTTTTTCGCTTGGTCGAGCTGGCGGAATTCCATGCAAAACCTCCAGCTTCTGTCTTTCTTGGGGGACAGGGTTATAGCTGAGTTGTAATTGCTTTCCGAATGTTCTATTACCCCATCCCTAATAATTTCCTTCACTTATAAGATAAATGGTAATACAATGGCATGATGGGGAGCCTGAATACCTAAGCTATATATATTAGATTTTCATGTAAATTTGTACCATGTGCGTCAGGGGACACAGCTGTGTGGTCGTTCGGCCCATCATCCTGAGAACTGGGAATTCGTACTCACCCAGTTAGCTGGTGCCCACTCTATTCGGAAAAGGAATATTGTGTAATATTCTGACTTTTTCTAACATAGTCTCCAGACGACATCCGCACTACTATCCCCGATCGCTCAGGTAACGTTAAGTTATCGATGACTTCCTGGATAGGTCCAGGGCCCAAAATACAACACTAAATGAGAACTCATAAGTTTGGGGTAACTGAAGTTAATTGTATTGCTGAATAGTGTACACAGTTACATGTATACAATGCAAATTAAAGCGGACCTGACTCACAAGTCATGCCAGCAGCTGTTGCTGTACAAAAAAAGCCAAGAATAGTGCTAAAACTTAAAATAGTAATTTAACCTCCACGGTTGATAAATTGAGCTGACAGAGTGGTGCTGCGAATGCGGGGAAGACTGTTGGTGAACTAAATAAAAGTTCCTGTAAATGCCATTAACCTATCGCAGTTAAGTGCTCAGAACAAAGTATGAAAGTAGCCCGCGATACGACGCACGTGCATCACCAAATCCCTGTGTAATCAGGCTGCCAGGGGTAGCGCAGGTGAGCTGAATCCTCACCGAGAGCTCGCGCCATCCCACGAGGTATCATAGTTTACTGACCTCATTACATAAACACGTTAAACATACAGACAGTAGGGGTCTTCACTGTTCGGGATGGACATCCCTTAGCTTGATGCGAGTACAGTGTTCTTTCTTAAGCACTAATTTAAATACAAAATGTGATTATGTGGTGCCTTGCAGGGCTGTGGGAAATTTAGGTCTTTTAAGTTTCAGGGCACTCTATGATCGAAATGGTCAGTTTGAAAGTAAGACAAATTATTTCCCAAGTCACCAACTGGCTTGATTAAACACACAATTGAACTCGAAAAATTGTAAAGAACACTTCTAATTCCCTAGCCTTGTTACTCTACACCTCATTAAATATGCATGTGGTATGCATTTATTTTGCAATTACTTTGCAGTCCCCAAAGGGCGAATTTTACAAATATTTGCCCGTGGGTGCTAAATTCTAATTAAATGTAATACACATTCTAACACTTTATTCCTATCCTAGTTACACAGATCCCTCTAGGGACACCATAGACAATCGGTTGGATCACTCTGTGTCGGGTAGTGACCCATTCCTAAGTGAACGATGCGGACACGCATCAGGATGCCCGACGTGCATGTTCCACGGGCTGAACAGGTGCAGCGACTGTGGTTCAATGACGTGATGACAGTGGCCATGGGAGCCCACGCAGGAGTGGTCCACGTCAGTCTGTACGGGTGAGTCCAGGAGCAGCCACACCGGTGAACAGCCCGGTCTAAAGAAGAGAGTCTGCTTGACCAAGGATATATTCTGTACCATATAAGGCCACTTTTTGACAGCTCGGCGAAAGTAGCGCCACTGTTTACATCTGACTATGTACCCTTCCGCCATCAGCTGGTCCGTCAAGTCGGGGCTGTATTTTTTTTATCAACAAGCTGTCAGCTAATCCACTTCTCATTGTACTGTAATACTAAACAAATTTTAAGATATTTTAAGTTTGACATCTGTCTAAAAAAAAATAAGTATGTTATAAAAGTAAAAATATAAAATGTTTCAAATAATTAAACATTCGCTAACTCTTTTTTAATTTGTCCGAGATAGTTAATTTGGGTTAACATTTGCGAGGCGGTCTGTTGTATCTATTACCACACTTTGGACGTTATAGCTAATATATTCGATTTGGAAATATGTGACATGGAATAACATTAGAATTCCTTAAAAACGATTCACGCGCATCTCACTTTCTATGGAAACAAGGAGATGGGTTTCGAGAGAACAATGTGGTGTATAATTTACGTAGACGAATGATTACCGGCCGAATATAAATTACTTGTACTGCAAATCGTAGTACATGAAATATATGTTACTTTAAAAATCATGCATAGCTCGTGGAAAAATGTAACTATTGGCATCTGTTTGTAAATTCGTTATATATCGCGCAGGAAAGCGGTTTATTTCTGGCTGGTAATACTTCGGAAAAGATCCGACAGATAGCGCGCCCAGCACGTCACTGAGAAGTTTGAGCAACCCTTTTTTTGTTCAACAGATAGCATGTTTTAATAAAGTTAATAATTCTTATATTACTGGCTGGAAATGTATTTCAAATTCGTGTCGTTTCATCAAATTATAAAAAAAAAAATAATTCAACAATTTTATGCAATATTTATCTATGGTTTTGGAATTAATATCAAGGATGTGTTGAAAGCGTGGTTGGACAGGGATGATACGACGTGAAAAAGCTTTCTGAAGTTATCACAACTTCTGGAAACTTTTCCACATTGTATCGTTCTATTGTACATTTCACTTTGAACATCTATACATTATCTAAGAACTCTTTTTTTATCCGCGTATTTTCTGTATCTCTGTTGTGCATCAGCATTTCACTCAGAATAGCCAACGTAATTTTAACTTTTGTTCGTTCTTGCATCAGCTGATAGAGGATTTTGTAAATGGCACTTTGTTTCTTTCGTATACGTCAAGTTGTTACTCACTGACTGTCAGAAAGTGGCCTTCTTAAACTGTATGGACTATACACTCTTATGATCATAATGAACCCAAACAAACCTTTCAAATATCTCTCAATGCTAATTTTTAACATGTATTACCCACTACTAAGGCTGCGACAACTTGTAATTTTATATTGTGTTGATTAAATACATGAATGTGACATGATTGGGTATGTCATCACACTAAAGATACATAATATGATAATTTGATGCCAGGCTAGGCAGGCTGTTGTAATGAGAAATACAGGTACACTTACACTCAATTGAAAAAAATAAATAATTAAAATTGACAAAAAAAACGTTTTAAAAAAATGGTAAGCATTGCTTATAGGTGAGTCCAAGCGTACCAACCTGGGAGGGCTGTACAAGACCATCCCTGAAAAGAGGCGTGGGTAGCCACACTTGTTTTGCACTCTCATAACAGAAATACATTAAAATATCTGGCTACGGCATTTCAATCATTTGTAAAGACTTCGGGATTTATTTACCTACTGTTTAACTGCACTCGGGGTCAGGTAGTACTATTTCCCAGACCGGAAGGCCGGTTGACGTCATATCACTGGGGTAGATGCTCGGGCATCGCTGCGTGAACTGCTCCGATGCTTCCTTCATTTGATGGTGCGCCTCTCTTACTTTTTCATTATCCGAAATGTGTATATAATTTAACCTCATACCGAAAGATTTTCAGCGAGAGTGTCCTGCAAGTAAAATGTTTGTATACAGAAATACCCGGTACATTTAACCGATTATTATATAAACAGTTATATATAATTCTCCTCGAAATATTTTCTCCTAATTTTCGAATGTGTTTAGAAAAAGTGATTTCCTACATTATGGAACAGTAACTTTAAAATTCATAAATTTATTAAGATATATATATATATTTCAAACTAAAAATATTACTCAGCATTTCTATCGTTATTATTATATTTTAACAGAATTTTTAATAGATTCTGCAAGTTGTTAGTGAATTTTCAATTTAGAGTTGGCAACAGTTTATCCCCAAGTTCGTCAAGGCTATTTTGCCAAAGAACCTCCGGGTCCGGGAGTGCAGGTCAAGTCAGTCGAAGTGTTTACTACTAGTATTTCTTGGGCAAAGATGGTGTCGGTATTGTATCATCAGCGATCCATTGTTTTAAAACGTGCAATACGTATTGTATTAACAAGAAAAAATCTCGGTGGATTTTTGTTATAGGTTTTTGATGTAAAAAATTATTAAATGGCATTAATTTGCTATTTTGGTTCGTTGTGTATGTGGTGTATTGAGTTGTTTAAATACACGTACATGTTTTTAAACAAGTAACCAAATCAAACGCAATGGGAGCGGGGGATACACAAGCTGAAAACATAGCATCATCTGCCAAAACAGAAGGTTATTGCTCTTATCGTAAGTGGCGCCCAATGGGAGGTAGAACAAAATCGTTAGGTGGTCAGACGATGCAATGTAGGGCTACACGCTTTGAGAAAATGCAGAGGAAAGCTTTCACTGTACCCAGAGTGCAGGAGAAATACGTTTCACAGGAGGATATATACGATTTATTGAGTGATTCAAGGAACGCAGGGAACAGATTGTCACCTTACGTACCACTTCCGACAATAGGTAGTCGTGGCCAAACTGAAACTGTCGATAGTCAAAAAATGGAAACTTGCGACATGATCGACACAACTAATACAGAGCATCCTCGTAATCCCCCTACTCCAGAGAAAAATGTATGTGACCCAAAGATTGAAAGCCTAACAATCAGTGAATGTGTCCCAACCAAAACTGCGAGTAGGGAGCGAACGTATAATGTTCTGGAACCCAGGTACGTTAAACGGCCATGCTCTTTACAATCGTCAAGTGACACGCTGGTGTTTGGTCCTAGAGTCGGTACCAATGAGGAATTGCAAGGCCCCATTAAACTGTGGGACAGTGCAAACAGCCACAACCAGGCCAATAACCCCAAACACCTGGGAATTGATACTAACATACCTCATGCAGCTGAATCAATTTGGTTCAGTGTGTAACCTTGCCTTACATGCTCATTTTACAGTGAAGTCTCTTAAAGATGCTGCAATATAAATTTGGTGTACATTCACTATCAATCTATTATAACCACATTTTGTCCATGATTAACTTACATGCTGAAGTTGTGTTTCGTGAAGGGTAAAAAAAAAGTGGCTTAATTGGTAAGCTAGAAGGCCTATTCAAAACTGCTCTGCTGTTTCTGAACATCAAAATGGTTGTTTTTGTGAAATTGCTTCTTAAAGAAAATGCAACACAATGCCAAGAACTGGTTAGGCGTAGACAGGCAAAAGAGCGGCGTGACAAAGTCAACATCACATTATCGTAAATGAACACCTTGACATTTGTTTTGAATAAGAGGATCTTTTGTAAACTCGACTGGTTTTTTGTACTGCTCTGAAAGTTATTTATGCCATCTCTGCTTTAAATACAAAGGCATGGCAAATGGCTACAGGTTTACCTGCTACTATTTACCATATTGTTTGACTTAGTGTCTGCAACAGCTTGACAGTACACCAATTAAGTGTGCCGCTTGAACTATAAAAATATTGCAGAAATTCCAGATGTGTGTGTTACAGCTTCTGTTAATTATGCAGCACGCCTGCCATTTTGAAATAAATAAATCATTTGATGAACTGTAAGTAATAAACTGAGGTAAAAAATACATTAAGAAAAGTACCTCTATCATGAGTGTCATTCGTAGACGCTTGCCCAATTAGCAGTATTAAGTTGTAGTGCAACAAGTCCTAGAGCTGACTTCTGTTGCTCTTGGAAACAGGAGAACAAAGAGAGGCCTTATCAGCAGAGCTTGTAAGATGCATATTGTTTTTTCAGCACTGCCCATTATTTGCTAATATGTAGTTAAAATTCAATTGCAAGAGAATTATGGTTGCAGTGTAATTAAAAATTTCAAGAGGTATATTCTCCAGGTTTGTTAATAGGATGTGGGTTAACTTGTCTGATATGTACAGTGTACATCCAGTGCTGCTATGAATATGGTTACTGNCTTTCAATTAAAACTGCATTTTTTTTACAGCAATTCAAAAAATTTAAGGTGTTTCCAACATAGTATACATGTTGTGCAAGAAAAGTAAGAAAATCTTTGGGCAGTTTGTATGATTGTGACAGCACTGTGATAATGTATGGGTGCTACAAATATAAGAGAAAGCACTTGGTAAATAGCATTTGTACATAACTAAGACACTTGGAGATTAGTACTGGATTTAGGAACAAATATAAGGTGTGATTTTTGTCAGTTTTAAATTTTTTGACATACTGTGTGTTAAGTATACAAATTTTTACAACACCAACTTTGAGTAGAGCATCACTCACCTTTTTTTACCCACCTGAGAATTTATTCTTTGCAGTTGTAACTAATTTAGTATCTCATGTGTTCGCATCTCCGACCAATTGGTTGTGTTGGCACATGGGTGACAAGTTTCTTGAAATGCGGGACAAAAGGCCATGGTTTGTGCCGTATTCTCTGTTGAATTTTTTTTAATGCAATATTTATCTATACAATTTGATAACACAAAATATATTAAGTGCTATTCCTTAAACCTAACATCAAATTGTGAATGTTGTTCAATGGTATTTAGCTTTTTGCTCATCAGATGCCACCAAAATCAATTGGAAACAGGTATATCTTCCCATTTTTGATGTATTTGCTTGAAGGCTAACATCATGCACACCAGTCCACACAGAGTTGTGTTTACATTCTATCACCACCACCCACCAATATCGACCTGTTGGTACTGTTACATATTCATTTTGGCAAGGCTTCATGTATGCTAATGTGTGATGGTTGGTACACAGTACGCATGATTACACATTATATGTATGTAATGTTGCTGTACACTGGTCAGTATTTGCACTCAATGTGATGTTTGTAGTACAAAAATGTATGTAGATATTGTCTGAATAAACACAATTTCAGTTAACATTAGTCTTATTTCATTTGTGCATTTTTTTTTTTTACTTTCCCAGTATGTTTTGTTACAGTATACACTTCAGTTGACTGACTGTTAAACCACCAAACTTCCAGTTGATTGCATTTTTTCTTACCCCAGTTAATTATTCTGAGAATGTCTCTTAGTTGTGTTATATTCAGAATTTCTCATGAAAGTGACTTGATAACCATTCAACTGGGATTAGATTCCTTTCTGGGGCCATATTTTGAAAACCACTTCTGAGCTGGTCAGAAAAGTTAAAATAAAATTGTTGTCCAGTTATGGGAGAGAACAAAATTAATTAATTAAAAACGGCTATAGATTTTGAGTAGCCTGTCTATCATCCACTGCTGTTTCTAGCCCAGGGATGGATTACCATTGTAAAATGACTCTCACTCTCTCTCTCTCTCTCTCTCCCTCCGATTCTTCCTGTTTGGTTTTACTTGGGGCCCCTTTTCTTAAAAGCCTCGATGCAATTATTCTGGGCAGCCTTTCCCTGAAAATGAACTAGGACGGAGTTACCCTACTTTTTGCTACAACACTGGCATGACGGCCACTTTATGCTTGTGAGGTGATGGTGGGTATCCTTGGTTAATGCAACAGTGCACACACCATCAACCCCCCCCCCCCCNCCCGCCTGCTAAGTTGCAAGTTTGCATTGGCTACTGCCAGCACCAGCCTATGTGTTAACACTGATGCATACTGTAAGCAAATAACTCTGCCTTTCACCCTTTTTTTTCCTTGCCCATTCCACTCAACCTGCTCCTATTCAAGCCACTTTCTTTTAAAATGGAATGAGTCAGTCATGTTTATGTTTTTTTACTCATAAAATTTTCGATAACGAAAATAATTTACTTTTGATAAATGGATTGTTTTTTTTTTTGTGATATGTTTCAAACCTCATTTGCTACTATAACAACATTTTATTCAAAAATGTAATTTGCTGCTGACACAATGTTTGTTAAGCCTGGTTTTTTTGTTATTTTTAACTTGGCATAAATCACCCTATTAATTTAATTTATATTTCATCAATGAGAGCAATATAAAATGTCTTATTTTCTTGCATAAATGTACGCATGCATAACTGGTGTATTATTTTACTAGAATACATTAAACTAATATAGAAATTTACATTTCATCAATAAAAATGTATAATTTTCCCATTAGACATGTACCCAGTTAGCAAAATGTGTTGTTAGGGTGCAATCCATTTTCAATTGCTTCCCATAGGAAAATTTGCAGTTTTATTACAAACAGATACATACATTTATTTCAACATTCAGACGTCTTTAAAAGGAAATGATAAACTAGGATACATGCAACTTCCCATTGATGCCAAAAAAAAAATGTTCAAAACACAACGCAGCATAACTTTCAGCAAGCACTAATGCCATTTTCAATTACTACTTGCAAAAAATTCAGCAACTTTTTTTAAATATAAACGTTTAGTTCAATATGTAAGACATCTTTAGAATAAAATAATACACCAGAAAGTGCCATACGACCTCTCGTGATGCCAAAACGTGCAGCGTAATTTTTCAGCAATTGAAAATTCCATTTTCAGTTGCTTCTTGTGAGAAAATTAGTCGTTTTATTGCAAATATATCTTATTAATTTTAATACTTACATGTTTTGAGAATAAAATAATACTCCAAAAAGTTACGTACAACCACTCAAAGCCAACAATTAAATTTTAACTCAGCACAGCTTAATTTTCAGGAAGCATTAATTCCATTTTCCGTTGCTTTTTGTGAGAACATCAGCAGTTTTATTTAAAATATAAACATTTATTTCAATATTCAGACATATTTAGAATAAAATAAAACCCCCAAAAGTTATGAACCACCACTCAATGCCAAAAATTAAGTTTAAACAAAGTGTAGTGTAGTTTTCAGGAAGTACTAATTCAATTTTTGGTTGCTTTTCATGGGGAAAATCAGCAGTTTTATTAAAAATATATAAGTGTATTTCAGTATTCAGATGACCAAGAATGAATTGATAACCTAGCACTGCGTAACTTTTTAGCAGGAAACTATTTCCACTGCACTGGAAAAGTCTGCTTGGTGTTCCGTGGCAACTGCTTTAAATCTGACCCACTTTGACATCTCCATATTTAAGACGTGCACATACGAACATACTGACGAGGAAGGAAGGGATTTTACAAGCATTGTAGACGGTTTGTTCTTTGTTTCATAGATTGTAAACACAGACAAGTGAAACAAGCATGCATCGTGCACGAACAGGTCATCAATAAGTCAAAATCACAAAATAAAAAAATTTTAAAAGTTCAATAAACAAGCCTAAGTATGCCACCAACAATCAATACAGTCGCAGCACTACTACAAATTGTAACCAAAAGCGACACACTGCAACGACAAACAATGACAAGCATGCAACAGCCACTACTAGAAGGAAGGATGCTGTTACAGCTCCTCCTCTTGTTATGTGCACAGGATTGGAGTGTAAGAAGAAAGAGGGGGGAGGATGGGAGAAAGAGAGGCATGGGAGATGACAAAGAATTTCTTTGCATCAACATGCATCCTGCAAGGACCACCATGCAAGTTGTAAGGGCAGGCTGCACCCCTTACGCACAACATAGTTTTCAACAGAGTCTAGTCTTTCCTTCCATATTGTGGCACATCAATTAATGAGTGACATTGCAACCCCCCCTTTTTTTTTTATTGCTCTGGGTTAGAAAACATACACTGAGTGGCCTAATTATTATGACCACCCCCTCAATACAATGTTGGACCACCTTTTGCACTTAATACTGCATGGGCTCTATGAGATGTTGGTAGGTGGTAGGAGGAATTTGAGACCATATGCGTTGAACTGCACTTCCCAATTCCTTAAGATTTGATGGTACTGGATCCAGCTGCCTGATGCCTAGTACCATCTCATCCCACAGATTCTCAATTGGATTGAGATCCGGATGATTTTGCAGGCCAACTAAGCAAGGTAAAATCTCTGTCACACTCTTCAAACCATCTGCGGACAATGCCAGCTTTATGACAGGGAGCATTGTCCTGCTGGAAGTATCCATCTCCGGCAGGGTACGCCATTAACATAACAGGATGTGCGTGATCTGCGACAACACTTAAATACCCTTGGGCATTCAGACGATGTTCCACAGGAATCAAAGGACCCATACAATGCCAAGAAAACATCCCCCAAACCATAATATTGCCTCCACCAGCTTGAAGTGTTGTGGCAATGCAGTTGGTGTCCATTATTTCGTACTGTTGCTCTTCTGTTGGACTGGACAACTCTGGCAAGTCTCCTTTCAGATCGAGCATTCAGTAGCCTGTGACGACCACAAGCCTGACGTTGAGACCCGGTTTTCTGTTTGGTAGTCCACTCTCTGTAAACATTAATAAATGCTGCTCTCGAACAACTCACAAGTGCAGCAGTTTTTCTGATACTGGTTCCGACGCTTCGAGAGCCTACAATCATCCCGCGTTCAAACGCAGTTAAATCACATTTTTTGCCCATTTCTTCACAAGCAACTCAGTGCAATTAATGCTTCACTTGTCCTGCATTCCCTTTTTATAGCTATCTCGTCCTCTAGTGGCAACAACGAGAAGTTATGGCCGATCTGCATATAAGTATCAAGTGGTCATAATAATTTGGCCACTCAGTGTATATTTAATTGATTCTCCTTGTTATTTATACAATTTTTCTGGGATTTTTCTATTTATTCATAAATTTTTGGGAATTTTTTTTACAGTTCTCGAGAATCACTTTATAAAATACGTGTTTGCAAAATGGGGGGTTTACTGTATTTTGCACTTCTCCGCATTCTGCGACATCTGCTTCAAGTTTGACCCAGTTCGACACCACCTAATTCAATGAGTCCACAGACGAACGTGTTGATGGGGAGGGAATTTTACAAGCTCTGTAAACAGTCTTTTTTGTTTCCTAAACTATAAACACATAGTAGTGGAACAATCATACTACAAACAGTAATTTTTGAAAAATGATGCAGCACTAAAATGACAAATACTTGTGTAGAGCGGTATTGCAATGGAAAAAATTGTAAGTACATAAACACAAATATTTGCAACAACAGTGCCATGGTCATTGGTACAACAAAAAAACAAAAGAAAAATTTGAAACCGTAAATAAAATCATAAGCCAAACAAGCATGCTACAGTCACTAGACAGTGGGCTATCAGACATATAATTTAATGATCTTCCTTGTGATTTCTTGAATTTATTTTGAGATTTTTAATTTTAATTTATTTTCCAGTTTTTTTTAAGGTCCCTGAGAAAGACTTAGTAATATTGCTGTATTCATAAAATCTGAGTTTGTAAAATTGAGATTCTCCTGTATAACTTATAGGAGTGTGTACTCTGGGACAAATGAGGAAAGGTGTGACCGGAAGAAGGGAGATTAGAAAAATGAAATCAAGTCAAAATAATTACAACAAATCAAAAATATGTTCACTTTAAAAACTCTACAATTACACTTACAGCACAAGAAAAATATCCTACTGCATGATTAAAACACAGATACTATTTCTAGAATTAACCTCTTATTATCAGTTCGTGAATGGGTGACGAATAGTTTAAACACCAATAAATACCAGTCTTAGTATCTTGAACAGAGTAACTAGCCACTGCATGGTTTTTTTGTATATAATAGTTTTTCACTGAGTTTCTGTGTGTTTTATTTTAAATACTGTCTGTACAAAATTCAACTTGAAATGACTCTTGTATTCACTTGGCACTCTCAAAACCAACAGCAACGCTTGGTAACAAGCAGACTGCAGGACGTACAGTGCGGATGTGCGACACCAGGAGCCAGTTCTCAACAGGCAAGTCGTCAGTCGTCACACTGCACTGCGGGTCTGAGAGTTCTCTACGCTGCTACTCTGAGATAGCTCCGTCTTGTATGTGTTGATGGCTTCCTTGGCCAGCTTCAGCCTCTCCTTCACCTCTTGGATCTTCTCTCTGATCTTTTTCTTTGCCTCCAGGATGCTCTCTAGTCTCTTCACCTTCTTTGTTTCAACTGCAAAAACAGCAAAGAGAAGCTTGAATGTGCTACACAGATCTTAGTTCTTGAACTCTGGAAGATCATGGTAGAAAGAAATCAGTATTGCACATTTTTGATACGACTGCAACAGTGTCACTGATAACTGAACTGTTGTTAAAGAGGCTGAGATACGACATCAGTTGCCACTGTTCTATTGCCTTCCACCTACACTTGCAACATTCCTGAAGGGACCCACAAATTTATACCTTATTTCAATCTATTTTACTTAACAGGTTACTAACCAGGGAAATGTTCTAAGCAAAAAAAAAAGTTCACTGGTGTATGTGCACTGACTGAAACCACATCTACCAACCCACTTATTACTGATAACCAACTCTTGATTATTTGTACAATAACAAGATGTGATTGGCTCCCCGATTAGATAACAGTGTTCCAACTCAGGTCCACAATATAGTCCCAGGCTAAGGTCCCAACATCAATTAAATAGCGAGATACTTGCTACCAATGTGGACGAGTGTTTTCTCTAGCATCTTTATTCCATTTTCTGTCCCCAACCCATCATGTGCATTCACCAGGCTGCTATATGACCAGGCTGTCCTTTTTATTGACACACCATGACCTGAGTGGTCATACTCAAAAGCTTAAGCATGTGTATGACACTGTAGGGTACGGGGAACTCTACTACTCAGTAAAAGTAACAGGTTATCTCTCATAAAGCTGAAAATTATTCGAGCTGGAAGCTAACCACACACAGGTGTGTAAAACTTTAACATATAAACTAATTTTTGCATCTGAAAATCACAGCTATTCCTCTAAATGTGTTTAATATTTACATATAAGCTACAAGAGAAAGAGCAATTATAGACATTAAATATTTGGTAAAATAATTGTTATTGGTTTCACACACTTAAGGAAAAAACAGTGATCTGCTGCTTCTTCATTACTGCCAAAGAAAGGAGCAGTTATTCAGTTAGACTGTGTTACATGGAAATCTACTACAAAACTGACACAGCTGGTAACATGGAAAAAGAGCGATACAAGTACAGCTGTTTGAAGTCCAGCCATACGTCAAACAGTGCCCTTCCCTAACTCACAGTCTGTGTCGTGCTTCCACGTGCCATGCGTCAGCTGCCTGGTGTTGGTCAACAGGTGCTGCATTAGTGCAGTCGGGTCCTGGAATATGATCTCGTCAAACGACTCTGACGTGATCGGGTCACACGCCTCCAGGGGATCCACCCCCGGCTGGAAGAGCTTCAGGACGTGATACAGCGTCACCTGTAAACACACGTCCGACAGGCTTGCAACTCACTTTTGTCCCAGCACGGCCAACTGTAACTGGTTAGCAATTAATGAAATACCAAAAAATAATTGTAGTTCACGAAAATGCAGCAACTGATATGGGCATACAATAAAAAAGAAATATTGAACAACATACAAAATTGATAGACAAAGAAGTGGCTGATAACCATGGTTTGAATATTAACATATACTAAACAAAACTTGTTTAGACAATTTACAAATTTTGAATATTATGCACACAAAGCATGGTCTTTTAAGAAACACAATATTACAAACTCACAAATAATATTATATAGCCTAACTATAAGCAACTTCAACATTTTTGAGCGGTGACAAAAACACAGTTTCAAACAGTATGTATGACACAACTAGACACTTATACACAACCATTTATGAATGTAATATGAATTTAATTTGCCCATTTATTTTTTCAAATCACCACTATAAATTCATAATAACGCAAATTCTTTCCCAGTGTTAGCAAAACAGACTCGTCCTTACCCTAACAGTAGGCCGCTCGCTCGCATCATGGAAATAAATCTTGATAACTATCTCGAACTCTCCCCAACCGGTCTCGGTCACTTCGTACGGAGGCTTTGTCACGATCCTGTTGGGCTCTGTATAGCTCTCGTGCAGCTTGAAGTGGACCTTCTTGACATAGGAAGACATGTCCTCGTTCAAGTACGGTTTCACGTACACCGTCCACTGGTGCGTGTGGCCATCCTCCTCACGCTTCTTGCCAAACTGGCGCGCAATGTTGCCGTACACTATGGGCTTCACTATGCACACACCCTGTACATAAACACAGTGTGTGCGGTTCACCATTCAGCCTAGCTAACAAATGTGGCAGTTATTATGTATAGATACAGAATGTCCTAACAGCATTGCCTGCATGCTGCTTGAGAGGACATGCAATGAAAACTGGAAATAAACACGATAATCAAAGCCTACAGGTTTTTGGGGGGACAATATAATAAAAAAAAGTGATCCAACATTACAGCTTTTGCCAACATTATAAGTAAACATTATTCCACGGTGATGCATTTACAGATGAGCTATTTCTGACGCTGAAATTATGTACGTTAGATGCAGCACAGGATATTCTGCTAAAGGAACACAACACACTAGCAACATTTTTGCTCAAACAGTTTGGAAATACCAGAATGTAGGATTGCCAGGTTTTGGATTTTTTATACTGACCTCCAAATACCTGCAGACTTTGATTATTGGATTATTATTTATTCACCCCAGCCTTCTTAATGCCTACGTTTTTACATATTAAACACACACAAAATTCGTGTTGCACAACCCATCCACTTGGTAATTATTAAGTTTAGGAGCTTTTCTGAAAAAAAAAAAAAAAAATATTCAAAATTATGATATATTTCTACTCTACTAATCACGTAGGACACGAATATACTAGGGGCGTAGCTTTAAAATAAGTACAACATATTTTAAAAAATTGAACAAAATTGCGAAATGAACAGTATAGCCAGTTTGTTTATGTTTCAGAACGAAACGTCCTAGACCAACAAAAGTTGCATTAATGGGTTCTGCACAGCTTACCTTGTTCATATTCAAGACACCGTAATGTTAAAATAAGTAGAACATATTTTAAAAACTTGCGAAATATGTTTGTTTACGTCTATTAACGTCGGAGGAATTATACCAGCCCCCTACCTAGGCAAGTCAATTTACATTCTTTTGGTGTGTTTTACGGTTCCTTTAAATCCCTACAATCCTACATTCGTAGTTTAGTGTAAAACCCAAACATCCTAGGTTAGTGTAAAACCCTACAACCCTAGGTTAGTGTAAAACACTACAATCCTAGGTTAGTGTAAAACACTACAATCCTAGGTTAGTGTAAAACCCTACAATCCTAGGTTAGTTTAAAAATGTAAAATAGTGATTCACCCATTGTGGGGTTAGGTTCTGTTAGGTGGGCACATATTACGAAATTAGTCAGACGTTAATGCCCCTAGTATATTCGTGTTCTGCATCATTAGTAGAGTATAAATATATTATAATTTTGAATTTTTATTGTGTTTTTCAGAAAAGCCTTTAAACTTAATAATTACCCAACACTTTGACTAACCAGTGTGGTAGGTAACTACTGAACCAACTTGCCCACAAGTAGCCATACAAGGCTTGTAAAAATTTTTGCCAAAGCATTTCTCAACTAATTAATGAAAACCATTAACAGTGTGATAAATTGTATGGGACACCTTGTTTGGGAGAAATATGGTTACACTGATATGAATCATGATTTAATTCTTGGTTTATATCAAAAGGTTTTTTTTCTTTACTGATTACTATCAGTTTTAAATAATCAAGTATGTTTACATACTATTTTAACAGTTGTAAATAAGTAACTTTTGTGATGAGACAGTATCCTCCCATGCATGTTTGTTTACATATAAACTGAGTCAGCATATTTTAATTTTATCACATTTGTTTTGTTAATTACATTTCATTTAGTTTTGTTGGAAATGTATCTTTCGGACAACCTCTCTTAAATTTCTTTATAATTTTATATTCTTCCTAAGTATTGTAATTTTTGTACAGAGTGGAGTTTATATTCAGTGATATAATTTCATGTATTTTATTTTCTCTTTACAGCTGCCTATTAAAAACGTATGTATGTAAGTTTATATTTGCACTTCAGAGAAATGAACTTATTACTATTTTTTACTTAAGTTTGTGATAACGGGAAATTACGTCATCTTAGATTCTTTTCCGGATCATTGGCTTTTTGTGTGAATCCCGGGACTCTCAAATTAGACATGATGGAAGGCAGTCCACCATAATTTTGTATGGCGATTTTTCAGTAAATTTTGCGAAAACTGCCCAGCGTAAGCTTAGGAGGTGTTGAGAGGTGCCTCAAAGTTCTATATATGTGCGTGGACAAGCAAGAATCTTGAAACACCAGATTTTAGATTTCACTTCGGAAGGATGAGTATTCATAAAGACTTATGCTACCATCTTGTCATCATACATCAATAAATTTTTCTGTTTCTCATCAAGAGTTAAATTATTTCTGGAACTTATTACGATTAATTTTATTTGGAAGTTTTGCAGTTTTAACTACCTAGGACTTTCCAGAGGTCTGTGATTTTTTTAATTACAGCAAGACGCTAGCCGAGGTGCAATAATTTCCAGAATCTTAATTTCAGACTGATAATTTTGTTTTATTGAAGTATGACTCACAAAAGAGAGCTGATAGTCAAATTGATTTTAATATTTTTTTGCCTGACTCGGTTACAGTACAATTTTCTCTAATTTCAGATTGATTTTAAATTTTTATTCCCATGGTAATTTTTAGTATTTTTCATTTGTAACTACGTAAGCTTTCATTTTTAATAAACATAATTTTTCCAGTTAATATGTGTTATGTTAATGTAGTGTTGTCAGTAGTTAGCATTTTTTATTGGTTGCATTAATACAAAGTATGAATTCTCATGTGCTTTAAATTATTTGAGTGTGTTTCCTGTTCTGAATTAACAAGGATATTGCTTTTGTGTGTCTTGCTTCCCATATTTTCTGCTGTTTAAAAGCTACAAATTTGTAAATTGGTAAGTGCTAATCCCATGTACGTATTTTCTAAGGCGTTGCACGCACTGGTTGGTTTTTGGATTGCAAGAATAAAGGCTTCGGGGCCTGTCAAATACTCTTACACGTACATTGCAATAGTTCATTCAGTTTTCAGCTCCAATTTTAAATCACAAACTAACTTACTTAAATATATTCCTTCCCCACTATACAAACAAACTATTTATTAATTTATTATTTATTCACTTTTTAAAATATTTATTAGAAATACTTTGGTAAATACATTATATCCTCCAATTTTGGTTTGGTTTTGCAATGAATTTGCTATTATGAGTAACTTGCTAAAATGTTATAACATACATTTTTAAAAATGAACTCTTATGAAATTATTTTTTTTTTCCAATTCAGTTTCATAAAAGTTTATAACATATTTTTTGTTTTTATTTTGTGAGAAAAAAGTTACATTTGCACAACCCTAAAGATTTGTGATGAGAAGTTTAAAAAAAAGAGCTACACAAAGACAAATAAATTAACAGTCATAATTAAGGAAATTCCTTCTGACTGATGCAGGCTCTGCATTTGATTTACTCCAGTTTCCTTTCCATATTGTACAGATGCAAGTTAAGTCAGCTATGTAAGCAAAATTTATATTAATTTTTTAATAAGGGAATAATTTATTACTTTAATTGAGCAGACTAGCAAGCATAGCTTTATTTATTCTTGTGGTCTGATGATTCAAACTTTCCAGTTTATATGATAACAATTGTTGCGATATTCTTATGTACTAGGATCTTCACGAAAATTCTAGGGCACCCAACATAAAAAATAATGCACAATATCTGTAGAAAGAGATAGTAAATTTGATAGGGTCTACACCACTCTTCAAAAAACCCCAGGCATACAAGAATGTGTTGATTTGCAGTTGGTTCCGGCAGCATCAGGTAGTGCCCTTGATTGGGCAGTCATGGTGGCACGATTCGGTTAACCTTTGGTTAACCTATCAGAAGAGAGGTGGGGTGGTGAACGGTAACTGATTCAATTGGAAGCAACTACCACATCAGAGAACTGCCTGAACTATCAGGAAAGACGTAAAGACTGTGGAAACGTAAAACATGTAGGTTTAGTTACGCTTCTGCACAGTGAGTGAAAATAAAACAGTTACTAGAAAAATTGGTAGTGTTGCTTGGAAATTCAGTGTTAGTCATTTAATTGGCGAGTACCATAAAATTTAACCACAGTAATGTAGAAAGTCATTGGTGTGTGTAAGTTTATATTAATTATATGACTGTATACGATAAATACCATCATTTAAGGCATAACCTTGAAGAGAGACAAGATTTACCCCCTTAAAGTAGTAAAATTGTACATTTTCCATGTACAATCACCAAAAAGATGCAAACAAATACCCTTTTGCATTTTATCTAATATTAATTATAAAACTCTATACAATAAAAAATGCACACTTTTACCACTTTGGTAATTATCCAGTTTAGTGACTTTTCTGTATAAAAAAATCTCGGAAAATGGTATATTCCCACTTTACTAATGGCGCAGAACACGAATATACTAGGGGCATTAACGTCAGACTAATTTCGTAATATGTGCCCACCTAACAGAACAAAAACCCACGATGAGAGAATCACTATTTTACATTTTTAAACGAACCTAGACTTGTAGGGGTTTACACTAACCTAGATTCAGGGTTTTTTAACTAACCTAGGATTTTACACTAACCAAGTATTTTCAGGTTTTTACACGTTACCAACTTTTTCAGTAACACCACGATAAACTAAATACAATATGTAAACAAATATAAATATGAAACAACCGCATACTTTTACTCTAACTCCTGGCTCTGACGTATATTCTCCGTGCACGGCCATTATTTTCTCATTTTAGCGAATATATACGTACGTCAATATAAATTCAAACATTGACAACACTACGCAACCAAAGACTATTG
Organism: Clitarchus hookeri; assembly: GCA_002778355.1. Taxonomy (NCBI): domain Eukaryota; kingdom Metazoa; phylum Arthropoda; class Insecta; order Phasmatodea; family Phasmatidae; genus Clitarchus; species Clitarchus hookeri. The sequence goes on from NQII01000162.1 coordinate 1,240,308, forward strand.
CATACACATTAGGCAGGACAACAAGTATATGCGATGCTATGTTGTGAACGTGGTTTAGAGTAATTCTAGTCATGTTAGTAAGAATATGAGTGAACTTAAGGGAGATTTGGCATAAAAAAAATTTGCCCTGCTAGTGCGCAGTTTCTTAAAGAATTAAAAATTAACTAAAATTTTAAGTTGCGTAAATAATAAAAAAGAAAAATTTAACATATTAGAAGAGTTATTGTATATTTAATTTATGACTATTGCACATATTTTGTTTTTATGTAGATATAGAGACATTTCTCAACATATGGACACAAGCGCTTACATAATGGCGTAAAAAAAAATTGTTGATAAACGACAAGCGTTGAACTTTCCAAGCCGAGTAAAATAAACCATACACGATATAGACCAGTGGCACTCGGACTTATTTTTTAGGAGACCATATTAAGAAAAATTAAGTCCGCAGCGGGCCGGTCTTAAGACTCTTGGCATAATAATATTTGTGAACTAAAAGTGGCTAATTGGATGATATTTATTATTTATTAAAATCCAGTGTGTCATGTATCGTCTTGCAAGTCGTTTGTTTATTCGTTCGATATGGTGATGGCGGGCGGAGGTAGTACATCAAAAATATGTACAGAAGTCGCCTGACAAACACCTCGACGATATTGTGAGAATTGCATGCAACACAAAGGAGCCGGAATATAATAAAATAATGAAAAGTATCGTCTAGTTTCATCAGTGACTTAAACTTTTAATAAATTTATATTATGTATTGCTTTTTTATTTTTATTACAGGCACCCTAAAAATAAGAATTTGGTATCTTGTATCTACTGTAACCGGCGAGCGCGGGCCACAAGGAATGAACCAGTGGCCTGTAGTTTGAGTACCTTTGAATTAAACCATGGTTATGAAGTTGGTGACAAATGTTTGATGGGCATAACATGACTATATATATTTTTTAAGCAGTTATTTAGGAAAATATGATAAAAATTTACTGATGTGGACCACTCATGCATGGTCTGGCACGGCCACTGACATCACATCATCGGTTCACAGTCGCTACACCAGTGCGGCAGGTGGAACACGCAAATCGTGCGACCTGATGTGTGACCCCATCGTTCACTTGGGAACGGGTTATGACCCAATACCAAGTGATAGAACCGAGTGCCTGTGGCGTCCCTAGAGTGATCAGTGTAATTAGGATAGGAATCAAGTGTTAAAAGGAGTTTTAAATAGCATTAGAATTTATCGCCCACCGGCAAATGTTCATGAAATTCGCCCTTAGGAGATTGAGAAGTAATCGCAGAATAAATGCACTCCGCATGCATATTTATTAAGGAGTAGATAGCAAGGCTAGGGTATTTGAAGTGTTCTACATAATTTTCCGAGTGCAATTGTATCTAATCAAGCCAATTAGTGATGTCGGAAATAATTAGTCTTTCTTTTAACCTGACCATTCCAGTCGTAGTGCTTAAGAAAGAACTCTGAAATCTCCTCAAGCTCAGTAATGTTCATTCCGAATGTTTAAATGTTTTGTTATTTGTATATTTCATGTGTAAATATAATGGGGTCAGTAAATTAATCTACCTCGCAGAATGGCGCGAGCTCTCGGCAATGCTGCCGTTCGCCTACCCCAGCTCTAACAGACTGATTTCATGGGTCTTAGATACTGCACGTGTGTCACATTGCGGGAAACTCATACTTTGTTCTTCAATATGTTAACGTAATTTACTGGAACTTATATTTAGTTTACCAACAGTCTTCCCCACATTCCCAGTACCCCACCATCACCTCAATTTACCAACCCCGGAGGTTTAATTACTATTGTAAATTTTCACGCCATTCTTGGTATTTTTGTACAGTAACAGCTGCTGGTAGGCCAAATGAGTCAGTTCTGCTAAAATTTGCATTGTATACATGTAACTGTGTACACTATACAGCAAAACAATTTACTTGAGTTAACCGAAACTTGTGAGTTCTCATTTATTTCAGGCACTGGCCCTATCCAGAAAGTCATCGACACCTCAAGGAAGCATCCTTTATTTATCAGGTAAAATGCAATACCAAGGCGTGCTGGGGAGCCTGAATACCCCGGCTATATATTACATTTTCCTGTAAATTTGTACTGTGTGTGTCAGGGGATACAGCCATGTGGTCGTTCATCCCACGATTCAGAGAACTGTGACTTCGTGCTCACCCAATGAGCTGGCGCCCATTCTATCCGAAATAGGAATCGTGTGCAATATTCTGACTTTTCTTAATATAGTCGCAGGACGACGTCCGCATTACTATCCCGACCACTGCTAAAACATTAGTACATATCAATTTTGCAGTATTAATTGCACTTATCATAATATTGTGACTTATGTGTGCTGGTTCTGATTTATAGCAACGAAAATAAGTTTGATATATAACAACAATAAATATGACGTTTTCGAGGTTACCCAGGGATGTTTGAGTTTTGGATTGCCCGGTACCATAACCCAGTGGAGAGTTAATGGTGAGGATCGTTCGGTCGATGGCCCAGGGGACCCTGGATATCTCTGTCAGTTTGTTGATGATGTTGTCACAGACTTACTGTTGCACTATTTATACCTTATGATGAGACTGTAGGCCATCTCGTATGCCTGAAATATACTATGAAATTGTGGGTGATAATACAAAGAGTGTAGTAACCTACTATTAATTGACACACATTCTCTGTACCATGTAAATTGGCCAGATTCTGACAGGTCTGCGAAAGTAGCACCACTGTTTACATCTGACTATATATCCTTCCACCATCATGGCAACGATGTTATTTATTTCATGCTGTCATTATCAACCGATCCCCTTGTCAATATACTGTTCGTGGAACGTTTTAAGCAAACTTGCTACTCAGAAATACGTAGCTGCGATTAATCATTAATCACTAAATTGTTATGCTAATTGGGAAAAATATAAATAATTAATTTAAGATTTAGGAACTACAAAAAGAATGTAATGCTAAACAAAATAAAAAAAAATAGTAGGTTATAAAAGTAAAAATATAAAATCTTGCAAAAAATTTGATATTTGCTAACTCTTTTTTATTTGTCCGAGACAGTGAATTTGGGGTAACATTTGGGAAACGGTAGTTGTAGCTTTATCACACGTGGGACATTATAGCTAATATATTCGAGGTTGAAATATGTGACGTGGAATAACATTAGAATTGCTTAAAAACTATTCACGCATGTCCTACTTTCTTCGGAAACAAGGAAATGGATTTTCGGAGAACAATATGGCATATAATTTACATAGACGAACGATTACCTGCCAAAAATAAATTACTAGTACTCAAAATCACTGTACACAAAATATAAGTTACTTTAACAATTATACAGAGCTCGCGAAAAATAAAACTGTTGGTATCTGTTCGTAAATTTAAATTTATACATGTCGCACGTGGAATGCTTTTTTTTTGTGGATGGTAATGCTTTAGAAAAAATCAGATAGATAGCTTGCACATCCTGCCTGCAGCGAAGTATGAGCCTCTTATTTTCCTCAATAGATCACGTCTATTTAAAGTTAACTGTTCTTCTATTACTGGCTCGGAACGACATGAATTTGAAGTATATTTCTTTAAAGTATTAGAAAAAATAATTCAACAATATTATACAATAATTCTGTATGCTTTTGGAATTAAAATCAAGCACGTAATGAAAGTGGGGTTGGAGAAAGGCGATTAAGACGTAAAAAAATTATTTAAAATTGTGATTCCTTCGGATACGGATCGTTTTAATGTGCCTTTAATTTTGAACATCTCTACATTTCTACTTTTGCACGAAGTTTTGTTTTAACACTAAAAATCACTGTTATATGACCATGTAAAATAAAATACTTTAATTAACCTAGGAACTCTTTCTTATCACATATTTTCGGCTGGTCTAATGTGTGTCGGCAGTGCACTCAGAATAGCCAATGGAATTTTAAGTTTTGTTCGTTCGTGCATTAGCTGATACTGGATTTTGTAAATGGCACGTTGTTTGTTTCGAATTCGCCAAGTTGCCACTTACTGACTGTCAGAGTCTAGGCAACTTATATTAAATGAAGTATAACTTTGTAAAACGGTTTATTCACTGTGCTTGCCTACAGGTGAATAATGCATGAATCTGGACCCGGCACTTCCTGCCTGCCGATGACCTTAGCGTGAAACAAATGTGGTATTATGTTGATAGGCTAGAGCGTTAATCTCTGGTGAGAGTGCAGGTGGTTTTCCCGTCGGTACTTAAAATAAAGAAAATTAATGTTCCGGTCAATTTATTTAATATTGCAGTGAAGTGATTACAGCCTAAATTATGGTACCGAGAGGGCTCGCAGAGCGGGCGAACAACGCCACCGGTCTGGTCCGAGTGCTGAGATGAACTGGCCGAGTGACCCCGATTTCTGTCACGAGTGACGAGAAACGAATTCAAATGGCGAATAATCAAACATACCATGAACACCAAGTGATATGATTGCAATGGTGAAAATTGTATAAATTAGATAAACACATTGTTGATACCCCTATTTATTATGAATTTTTGGTCAAGATTAAAGTTATAAAGTGTTGAATTATTAACACAAAGAACAAGCAGCAGATCGAGACATGTAAGTTTTATTTAACGAACTTTAACCACAACAACAACACACACAAGATGAACAATATCTAACAGAGAATGTTTATTATTGGCTGAGGGCTCTAGACATTAACCAATCAGAGCATAGCTCACGGTTTATACTGCCAAATACAAAATTAGTTTCCTCCAACACAACCCTCTTAATTTTGTAATCACAATATTTCAAAAATTTGTAAAGGCAAACATTTGTAGATAAGAAAAAATGATTTCACACGAATATCACATCTTAGCTATCAAGATTTCAATTACAAAATACTAAGCTTAACTTAAGGCAATAGAAGGGTAAGCTTAACTTTCATAAATTAAATTCACAAATAAATTTTTTTTTTTTAAGCTTACAATCCAATCATCTGTTTTTTAAAATCTTGGAATTTATTTGGACCCAATGCTTTGGTTAGCAAATCTGCAATTTGCTTGCTTGTTGGAATATATTCAATGTGAATGATTTTATTTTTAATCAATTCTTTTATGTAATGAAAGCGAACGTCAATGTGTTTAGTTTTTCTGTTAAAATTACCCTTTTTAGCCAAACCTATAGCGCTTTGATTATCAACATGAATCGTAGCTGTTATGGTTTTTCCTGTGAGTTCTTCAAAGAGACTTTTAAGGTACACTACTTCCTTACAGCATTCAGCAGCTGCAATATATTCACTTTCTGTGCTTGAAGTGGCGACGATGGGCTGCTTCTTCGAACTCCAACTTATAGGACCTCCGGCGTAGTAAATGATATACCCTGACGTACTTTTTCTGTTTTCGGTATCACCTGCGTAGTCGGAGTCACTATAGGCGATGATTTCATCAGTAGAGTCTTTCGAGTAGCGAATACCTTCATTGATAGTGCCTTTTAGGTATTTGAGTGTCCTTTTTAGGTTGGTGAGGTCATCTTGCGTGGGCTTTTCCACACGTCGACTGCTCATACCTACAGCATAGGCCAAGTCCGGTCGAGTTTTCGTTGAGATGTACAAAAGACTCCCAACAGCCTCCCTGAATGGGAAACCGGTGACCAAATTACCATCTTCGTTGGTAGCTTGCTTGACGAATGGTGTGGTTGCGGGTTTAGCACTTTCCATTCTGTACTTCTTGAGCACTTGCTTGACATGCTCGGCTTGTGAAATTTTTAGACCGTTTTTTTCATGTGTGACTTCTAGTCCAAGGAAAGTTACAGGATTTTTCACAGCAGTCATCTCGAATTCTTTAGTCAGCTGAGCGAGTAGTTGTGTTATTTTATCTTCACTGTCAGAAGCGATAATTCCATCATCTACGTGGATGGCAAGAAGCAAGGTTGAATCTGCGTTTTTGAAAATGCAAGGTTCATTTTTGAGAGCTTTTAGTCCACTTTTCATGAGAAATTCAGAGAAACGTTTGTTCCACCTAAGCGGAGCTTCACGGAGTCCGTAGAGGGCTTTTTCCAGTCGGCAAATTTTATTTTTAGGTTTTTGCCAGCCTTCTGGTATCTCCATGTATACAGGATTTAGAATTTTTCCGTATAGGAATGCTGATTTTATGTCGATTTTTGTGATATGATGGTTTTCTCGAGCGATCAAAGCTTGAATGAGTCGCAAAGCATCACTGCTTACAACAGGACTGTAGGTCTCTTCGTTGTAGCCAAGTGTTTGCTCACAACCCCTTGCGACCAGTCGGGCTTTGTATTTGCCGTCGTCTTTTATACGAAAAACCCATCTGTTCGTCAGAATTTTCTGTTTTTCGGCAGCTTTCCGGTCGACGATAGTCCAGGTGTCGTTTTTTGCAAGGGACTGTTTCTCATCCTCAATAGCTTGAAGCCAAAAATGTTTTTCTTTGCACGAGACAGCTTCTTTGTATGACAAGAGAGCGCTTTCTTGGAGTTCTTCTAAAGAGTCCAGATTTAGGTGATAATCGCTCAATTTGTCTGGCAATTTCTTAGTCCTCTTCGATCTCCTTTGGGTCTCTTGAACTGACGATGCATCTGATGTATTTGGAGTATCAGTTGTGACTTCGGTTTCCTCTTCTTTTTGAGAGATTTCGTCCTCATACTCCTCGTCGTCGTCTTTGTCTGAGAGAGAATCGTCTTTTGTGGAGCTGATGTCTTCATCTTCATCAAAGTCAAGACTCACAGTTTTTTTTATTTCTTCAGGTTGTTTTACGTCTTGGTTAGTGAAGTAGACATCTCTGGATGCAATGATTTGTTGTTTTTCGGGATTCCACAATCTGTAGGCGTTGCTGGTGTAGCCCACATGAATGTATTTCTTAACTTTCGGATCCAGTTTCTTAGTGTGAGAGAGTACCTTGGAATACGCAACTGATCCAAAGATTTGGAGGCGAGACAAGTCAGGTTTTTTATTGAACCAAAGTTCCGCAGGTGTTAGTTTTATGGCTTTTGTAGGGCTGCGGTTTTGTAAGTATGTTGCAGTGAGAAGGGCTTCTCCCCACATGTCTTTTTCCATTCCAGAATCAAAAAGTAATGCTCTGGTTTTGTCCATTAAAGTCCTGCCAAGTCTCTCAGCATGAGAATTGAGCTGAGGTGTATACGGCGGAGTATAATCTAACTCGATACCCTTTTCATCGCAATACTCCTTGAAATCCTTTGAAACATACTCTCCACCATTGTCAAGGCAAATTTTTTCAACTTTTGATGACCATTTGTTTTCAATTTTTGTGATGTAATTTTTCAATATCTGTTTTACTTTATCTTTGCTCCTCAGGAGAAACGTTGCTGAGAAATGTGACCAGTCATCCATGACTGACACAAGGGCTTTTTCCAGTCGGCAAATTTTATTTTTAGGTTTTTGCCAGCCTTCTGGTATCTCCATGTATACAGGATTTAAAATTTTTCCGTATAGGAATGCTGATTTTATGTCGATTTTTGTGATATGATGGTTTTCTCGAGCGATCAAAGCTTG